>ML261631.1:514-39888 GCA_005239495.1 Nicotiana undulata | reverse complement strand
CGAACCCCCCCCCCCCTTCTTTTTGCCCCCATATCCTCCCGATTTTTTATTCATTAATTAAGACTAGGTATTCAAAATAAAAATAGAGTACTGCATCAAAATTCACATATGAAGTTTGATTTCAAACTAAATCAAATGTTATCTCCCTTTCTCCTGATTAGGTGCACTGCTACTATGGGGGAGAAGAAATTGTTAAGCCATGAAATTGAAGAGAAATGGTAGGTTTGGATCGAAGAGAAAACTCTATTGCCTAAGTCGGTGAGAGAGAAAATACATGAGACAAGGGGGTAAACAAATGATCCGTTAATTAATAATAGGGTCAAGTGATTTTATTTATATGTGCAAGCAACCGTGGTTAAAAGAAAAATACAATGGGACAAGGGTCGGATCCCTGAAGTACAGATAAAAGAAGGCCCAATAGAAATAGACTCTCATAACCTCATCGAGGATCCGGATTCTGTTTTAAGTGTCTATCACCCCCCCCCCCCCCACCCCAAGCTTGAGGGTGAATGAATAGTAAGCTTGCATAAGAGTATGTGATGAGGAACACCAGTCAGCGCCTTGGTAAGCATATCAGCAAGCTGAGCACAGGTGCGCACATGCTGAAGAAATATCACATCAGCAGAAAGAACATCTCTAACATAAATGACAATCCACTTCAATGTGTTTGGCGCGCTCACGAAAAACTGGATTTCTAGAAATATGCACAGCAGCCTGGTTGTCACAAAAAATAGAAACAGGAGAAGAAATAGACAACCCTACAGCAAAAAGCCTAAGTAACCAAGAAACCTCGGCAACCACCTGTCTTAGTGCTCGATATTCAGCCTTAGAAGAGCTTAAAGAAACAGTGGCTTGTTTCTTAGACTTCCAAGAGACAGGAGAATCACCAAGAATAACAAAATAGCCAGTAACAAACATCCTTGAGATAGGGCAGACAACCCAATTTGAGTCAGAATAGGCCTTCAAAGAGAAGTCAGAAGAGTTGTTGAGTAATATACCTTGAGTATGGTCATTAAGAAGGTATCTTAGAACATGTAGAGCAACCAACATATGTATGGAACCTTAGGAGACACCAGGAACTGAATCAAATGTTGAACAGAGAAGGAGATGTAAGGTTTGGTGTGTTGCAAGAAGTTCATCTTGCTAATTAATCTTCTGTAGATAGAGGGATCAGAAATAGGATCACGAGAGTCAACATGAAGCTTGTTTTCGGGATCTGGGGGGGGGGGGGGGGGGGGGGGGGGGGGGGGGGGTAGTGACAGGTTTAGCATCCGGACAATGAAATTCTGAGAGAAGATCAGTGGTATACTTGTGCTGATGAACCACACAGCAACCTGCTATCAGGGAAACCTCAAGACCAAGGAAGTAATTGACTGAACCAAGATCTTTGATTCTGAACTGATGATCTAAGAAGCTTGTAGGTCTTTCATCTCTTGATCATTATCCCCAGCTAATACGATTCCATCCACATTAACTACCAAGATGACAATGGAGGAGTCAGTGGTTTTGGTGAACAAGGAAGAGTCATTTTTTATGGGAGAGTATCCTTGAGAAACAAGGGACTGTGAAAGCCTTACAAACCTTTGCCTAGATGTCTGTTTTAGACCATTGTCACGACCCCAAAACCAACCCGGTCGTAATGACGCCTATTGTGGAACTAGGCAAGACTACACTCTTAACCAATTCAATTTTCTCATAACAACATTTAAATATTACCCTTTTTCATCAGAGAATCCGAAATAAAAGATAAAGGCAAGACCCAAAATTTTGTAAAATATATCCCAACATCTAGTGTCACTAAGTCATGAGCCATACTACAAATGTGCCAAAATGCATCAAGATAACATTTGTTTGGGAAATAACTAACAAAAATGCACAAAGGAAGGATAGGGAAGGAGAAAGGCGGGTCTGCGATTGCCAAGCAACTACCTCGCTCTCTCCGAAGATGAACTGCAGCAAGCGATCAACTGGCACTATCGTGACCTGGGATACCTGAATCTGCACACAAGGTGCAGGGGTAACGTGAGTACACCAACTCAGTAAGTAACAAGCCCAAACTGTGGGCTGAGAGGTAGTGACGGACTAAACCTCAACATTTATAACATAATCAATGTACAACATTTTAGGCATGCTTTCAGTTAACTAGATAGATCAAAGTGATAAGATAAGTACAGTTCTGAATAGTTTAACATATATAACTCAACATATTCGACATGCCAATGCATCAACTGTATCAAATGCACAATGTTCTCACACTCTCAAATACTCGTCCACTCAGTACTGTATATGGCTCGCATGGCCCAGGGAAGATCCATCCTAGAATATATACACATCTAACAGAAGTCACTCAGTATTGGGGAAGGCCATTCCATCCCCATGGAGAAGATCCATCTCACGTTACAAATACTTCGGACAAGATCTATGTCCACGGAAGATCCATCCCTCAAATATATCAATAAGCTCACTAGGGGTGTGTTATAGACTCTGAAGGGGCTCCCACAGTCCAAGCGCTATCATAAGTCAAATCCAGGCATAAACCAATATAACATACTGCGGCGTGCATCTCTATCCCATAACCGTCACTCGTAAACAAGCTCTCTGCCTCACTCAGTCATCACTCTCCAGTCTCACTCACACGGGCTCACAATGCATGATCTAGCCTGAATCAATGATATAATGCCAAACAATAATAATCGAGACTGAGACATGATATGATATGCATAAGCAGGACTGGGTATATAATATCAATGAAACACGTGAGATGAGAGCAACAGACTACCGCTTGGGTCTCAAAAGTATCGACGTGAAGCCTTAACATAGTATTTAGCATGATTTCTAGCATGTTTACATTAATCACATTGATAGAAACACAGATATCAACAAGAAAGAACCACTAAATGGTGTCATGGAATGAACGAGGTCACAATTCTCATGGTGCACGCCCACACGCCCGTCACATGGCATGTGCGTCACCCAATTCTAATCACATAGCACGTAGTTCGGCGTTTTGAACCCTCATAAACAAATTTGGAAGCGTTACTTGCCTCAAACTGGACGAAAATCTACTCTGCGATGCCCTTGCCGCTCGACTCGGCCTCAAATCGCCCCGAATCTATCCAAAATCAGAATCATAACATCAATACATGATAAAGGAACAAAGCCCACGTGAAAATTATCAAATTACACCAAAAATCCCGAAATTGGCCAAACCCGACCCCCGGGCCCCAACTCAGAATCCGATAAATATCACAAAACCAGAATCCTTATCCTTTCACAAGTCCATACGTGAGCACATGATTTTTCACCCACCATATACTCCTACAAAATTCAATATAACAAACTAATTTTACAAATTGTGTTGAATTTTAGTGATTAATTGTGAATTGTTTTGCATTTGCATATTCATAATTCGTCTTTTAAATTATTTAAAATTTGCATAATTAGGCGCATCACCATTATCAGAGAATTATGAATTTGTTATTTGTAATTAACTGAATTAAATAATAGACGAATGATGGTTATTTGATGTAATGTAGTTTTGACAACTAATTACTAAAATTAATCATTTTTATCCGATAAATCATAGATTTTAGTTAGGAATATAAAATTAATTGTTTTATTCCTAATTAATCTATGATTAGATGAAACAAGGCCAGATTGATTATTATATTTTTTTAGACTTAATTAGGTTTGGTTTTTAATTAAATTAAGTGGGATTAATTAACTATAGAGTGTTAATTAGGACCTGGGCTAACTTGCCCATGCCCAAAAAATGGTCTTTACACTACACAATACACCCAGGCCCAAGCCATTTCCCTCTAACCAGCCCAATTAATCCCTTACCCGGCCAGCCCCATTTGAATTAACGAATCAATCCTAGCCGTTGATCTTCNGCCCCATACGCCAAAGTCTAACACCCCATGCCATCCTCTCTCTCTTCTCTCTCAACCCTCACCGGATTCCGCCGTCCCCCGCCCTAACTCCGCCGACAGGAAATCGCCTCCGGCGGCTGAGCACCACCAATCAGCCCTAGTTTTTTACCAGCTGATCCTTGTCTTCCCCTCAACCCCGTCCTGTTATTAGTTTCCTCAAAAATCCACTCAATTTCCTTTAATTTCAAATCTAGGAACCCAGAAACCCTAGCTTCCCCTACCGGCCGATTTGAAGACCTTCAATGGCTGCTACCTACATGGATCGATAGCTCTTGTTGAGGGCTATTGATTCATGTGGATTGAAGTCATTTTCAAGCTCTGCCGAAATCCGAAAAGGTCCGGTGACCTTCAAATTTTCCGGCCCAAACAATTTTTTACGGGTATTCTTCTTCTTTCTCTACTGTCTCTATGAAATATCAAAACTAAAATCATGCTTATTACTGTTTCAATGATTGTTGTTTGTTCGTTTTGTCATTGTTTGTATTAAGTCATTTTTTAGTTAACATCATGTCCATAAACTCCTTTGTCTTTACTGTTCTTTGTATGCCATTAACACTTGAAACCGTGTTGGTTATTGAAGTTCTATTCGGTTTAGGTTTAGTCTTTTTTACTCTGCCTTTAATTGTTTTGTCACCATTAGTTTTAGATTCTATTTCCTTGTCGTTACTTCATGTTTATTTGTTGCTTTGATTGATTAGTAATCAGGGTTCATTGGATGAAGATCTAGGGTTGCCATGTAGATAACTGTCACCTTTGATTCATGCTGCTAGTATATGAAATCTACTCTTATTCGTTTGTCAGTGTTAAATTAAGAGTATATAATCTTACTAGTTCATGGCTGCCTCATTAAACATGTTCGCCTTGTTGACTAATTGTTTCATGATTGATTGATTTAGTTGATTAATTACTCAATTAATTAGTAGATTAGTTAATCCTGAACAAGTGCAGGGTCGTGAATCAATTTAGTTTAATCTTAAATTCAAGACTGCCATAATCAGACATGTTGCTTAATAGGTTAACCTAGGTCGGTAACCTCTTAAATAATTATCTAAGTCCTAAAATCTGTTTAAGATAATCAATATATGATTAATTAACAAAAGTAAGTCAATTAACTTGAGCCTAAGAAACTAAACTAACTAACCTAACTCTAATTAAGAATAACTCATAGTTAACTAAAGAACATAACCAGGGTTAACTAACTAAAGTTTAATAACAACCTAAGAAACTTCTAGAATTAGGAAAATATAAAAAACAAAATCAGAAATCATAGAATCATATTTTTAAGGGTAAAACAGTAACTTTAAAAGGGGATAAGGGCTCTAATTGATAGGAATGTTCTAGAAGAGGGTACAACTATCCAAAAGGATAAGGTTAGACAACTGTACGTGTACTATTTCAGCCTAATAGGATTAGGAATATCCTCTAAAGATGCTACCCTAAATTTTCTTATATATAGACTAGGATATTCAGCATAGAGGGGACCTTTTTTTACACACCTTTACGTCTAAAAAGCTCTACACACACACACACAGAAAATCATAGCAGCAACAGCTGCTCATAAATGAAAGCTTTAAAAAATATCAGTATAGAAACAAAAAGAGAAAAGAAATCTGGTTATTTCCTTTTAAGAAAACCTATCAGTACACTGCTTTCATTATCAGCTTCTTGTTCTTCTTGGGTATCCTGATTCTGAGAATTTTAAGTGTCTACACTCGAATTTCCTGGCTTAATTTCCTATTGGGTTTTCTTGGTTTTGGTTTGTTGTCTGTTGCTGCCGGGTCTTCTCTCATTTCTTGATATTTTCCATCTTTGCCTGACCTTTATTTTGTCAGGACTTTTTTTGTTTTATCTTCAAAAGGTTATGTAACAACTTACTCTAAATGAAATTTCCGGATCTGAACTTCTATTTTCTATTGCTGTGCAAATCTATATTTATAGTTGAACTTCCTTTCTTTCTATTTGCGTAAAAACCTTAATTCTAAACTGGTTTTGTGGTATCTGTTTAGTACTGCTTGATTCCTATTGATTTTAGACTATGAATATACGAATTTTGTGTTGTTAGTATCAATAAAAATGAGTTTAATATTTGCTTTGTGCTTGTTTCAGTCTCTATCGAGAGAATCTGCACTATGGTAGATGAATCTGACCTTCTAATGGTCAGATTCACCCCAAAATAGTGCACAAACATTTACTTTAATTACTACATTACCATGTGAGGGGGTACAAATTGTATGGCTAGTTGAATTTGCATTAGGGTAGATGGATCTGACTTTCTAATAGTCAGATTCACCCCTTAATAAATGCACAAATACTTAATGGTTAGGTTGTTATGTAAAGAGTCAGAACTGGTAAGAAGGCATCAAGGAACAAGTATTTGAACCTGTAAATGGTCAGGTTCACTCATTAGAGAATGCCTAAAGTAACCAAAGTTCTGTGGAAACACAAGTTGAAGACGTGAAGGGGTTGCTAGCTCGCACAGGAGCAGCAACGGATTTACATTACTCCTTTGTTGTAATTTTATATTTTTACTGTCGCGCCCCCTTTTTCTATTGCACGGGTTAGATACGGAGAGATCGGGTTTATGACATTCTGGACAACTCCTTAAAGGAAGAGGTTTAAGGAAGAGTCACCACCTAACGATTTTATGGTGCGTTAGGGCACCTAGAGTTGATAACTCATGAACTAGTTCGCGTTACCAGAGATTGGGTAAGGGCTTGAAATTATCCCAAGGGGAAGGTATTAGGCACCCCTCAAGATCCACAACTGTGAGTCCCAGCCAATAAGTTTGTGAATTTGGACGGTGAGCAAGTAACAAATAAGGTTCATATATGAGGGGATTTAAAAGAAGTATGAAAATCTTTAAAGGTTTTGAATAACATAAACATTTGAAAAGAATTGTCCTAGGTTTAAAGTAATACAGATCACTTCAATGCAATACCCGGTATGTCACACCTCGAGGAGGCGGCTACACGTGGTATTAGCGCACCGGTCATCATATCCATATTCTACCCTTCCCACCCCGTAAAGGTTATTTAAAGCGCGCGTGTTGGTCACGAAAGCTTATTGCGTGCCATTACCCGTCCCATCCTATGAGTCCCGGAGGGTATTTAGGACTACTAATCCTACAATGTGAGTGCTAGGCTGGACCCCTAGGCTTAAAGGATAAAATACTAGGCGACATGCATAACAAGTAAGACATCATGTATTGGGATCACATAGGGTAGATAATAGGCTCACAGATCCCTCCACAGTCAAAACACATAAGTGGCACGTCTCAAACACGATCAAAGTCTCAAAAGGAAAGTTTGAAAAATAAGGAATTTTAGTAAAGGCAGTGGGGTTTCAAGCGTTTGATTTTTTTCTTTTTAGAAAACTTAGTAATAAACAGGAAGTTCAGTTAAAAATAGAGAAGTTTAGAGAAGAGTGATTGATTAAAAAAAATCCAGTAGTCTAAGGACAGTATCAAAAGTGTGCGACATTTTAGAAACTTTCAGTAAAAGAGATGAATAACCTTTAGGGAATCAGTAATCAGAAGCAAAGCAAGATTTTAAATAAACAGAGTACTTTGCACATGCGTGACTTACTTTAAAACCCAATAATTAAAGAACCAAGAGTTTAAAGGAGTTTTAGTAAAAAAGAAGAGTGAATGCACAATTTCAAAAATCAATAATTAGGAACAGAGCAGGAGTTTTTAGAAAGAAATGGGATGAACTTCAGAAAACAAGAGTGAAAGCAACAAGGTTTTAAGGATTTCAAAAGAGACAAATTAGCCTTAAGACCAGCCACGTATTGAACGTCTTATTTTTGTTTTAGTGCATATTAGGCCTAAGGTTTGCCTAGGCGTCGTATACATCGCCTACTTTAGAAGGTGAACATGCATAGTTAACTTTGATTTTAAGGGATATACGTTGGCAAAATGTTTCAGGTAGTTTAACCATATTTTATTAAATTACGCATGCGAATTAGGCATTTTATGATTGCAACTCAGAGAAATATAAGATCCTAAACAATAGGATATCTAATGCACATAGAGATTCCTAAAACATGGTTTCTAGGATGCAAATGCAGCGATGACCTTATGCAGTTGATTTCGCTTGTTATTAACTGATCAGAATTAGGGGATGAGTGTGATTACATGCTGAAAGTGAAAGTCCTAAAACAGGATTTCTAACATGTGATATGCATGTCCTATGCATGTTATCTCATGCACAAATAAGTAAGTAAGGTCCTATAAGCATGTTTTCTACCCATTACCTAAGCTAGGCATGCATAACCCCCATATTCACTATCCTGCCCCAATCATTCGTTTACAAATTATTACAGACCATAATAAATGAAATACAATAATGAAAAAAAAGGGAAAATAAGAAGTTATTCTATAGGGAACCTTCAATTAGGCCCAATCTTCCAGAATCACCCCTCTCAATTTCACAGCCTTACATCAACCTGGGTGCGGCAAAGCTCCCAAAGGCCTTGGTGAGGGCCCTGGCCAATACCAGCACCCAGCAAATGCCCATGGTTAAACAAGTGCAGTGTAGAGTACCCTACCTCAGTGTCTCAAGGATCAGAGGGAATTCATGGTCCCTAAGCGATGCACACACTGAGGGGGGTGGAACCTAAAGGTCTAGGAATTGTGTGAAGTGCTACAAGAGGTTAAGAAAGGGAATTTTAAAATCACTTAGAGACTAATAAGAGAAGATAATTTTGAAAAAGGAAGTAACAACACTAATCACAACTCAGTAGAGTTCCAAGCAAACAAATACAAACAGGAAAAAGGGTTTAGGGACAAATAAAGATGACAGTAGATGATCAATTTTAGTTACGGGTTCATCACATATTGGGGATACCCTCATGGAAGTAACAAACATTATTCAACTGCTAAAAAGATCACAAAATAGAGGCTAGACAGATGAAAAAGAAGACACACAAAGATGCTAGACATGCAAAGAGAAGAGAGACAGTAACCACATAGTCAAATGATCCCATAGGCCCTAATGAACCACAGAGAATAGAGCGGGAGTTTGTGCTAAGCTAGAGGAAGAAGAGAGATCATATACAGGGATTAGACATGCTAGTGACATGGCAAGCAATAGAACCACAAATAGAAGCATGCAAGGAACAATAAGAACCTCAAATAGAATTGAAACATGTTGTTTGGAACACTTGTTAATTTAAACTAGAAACATACCGGTTATGCAAGTAAAAAGCAGCAGTAGAGTGTATCAAATAGCACAGTAGCCTTGGCTTAGCAGCCGGCTTGTAGCAAGCAGCAGTAGAGAGTAGCAATAGAGACAAGAGAGACAAAACACAAGAGAGTAGTGTATAGAGGGAGTTGAGCCAAATTCGACTTATCAGTTTAATGAAGGAGTAAGAGTATTTATAGCTTTCAAAGCAGTAGTGAAATAAGGTAAGAATCAAGTCCAGTAGTAATTAAAGGACTTTGAAATCAATTAGTCAAGAAATAAGGCAAGTTTTTATTCGCAAAATATTGAGAATCAGTAGCATATAGGCAGGAATAATCAATACAGGACAAATAAGGAAAAGATCCCTGTAATTTGGTACTAATAACTTAATAAAGTGTAAGGATCAAAAGACACCTTTAATTAAGGAGTCACTTCCCATGGTCAAGACAGGTAAATAAGGAAAGAAAAACAAGCACATAGTAGGGAATTGGGGGCAGGTACAGGAAGGTTTAATTAAGGTAATAGCCAAACGTACAATTAGTTGTAAAATAAGCAAGAGAAATAATCAGTAGTGTAAAGAATATCAAAAGGAATCAATCAGAGGAAATCAATCACAGAAAATTAGGGATTCAAATGTTAACAATACTGATATTAAAGGACACATTCCATGAACGAACATATAAGAAGAGTATAAGAAAGCAAAATCGAATCGGAACACTAGTATAACAGCAAAATCAGAATCAATCAAAGCATACTCATGAGAACACATTAAACAAATGGAGCAAGTAAATATATACATCGAAAGCGAGTCAGAAACTAGGGTTATGACTGAAGACTGTAGGGTTTCAGCAAAGAATTAAACAAAGTAAAACCTCGAATAAATAGGCAAACATAAGAAGAATCACAAAATAAAACTGAGAAATCAGAAGTTAAACCATTTAAAAGGGGTTCTAAGAACCCTAGTTCTTAAAAGCAAAAATCGTTCGAAGAGTACCAGTATTTTAAGAAAAATCGGTGAGAATCACCGGGATAAACATAGATCAGTTGCAGATCTTGGACGAAGTTGAAAGGTCAAGAATTAGGGTTTCAAAGATAGATACCATAGATAGTCGAAAAACCTGTTGTAATACTCAAAGATGGTGATAGCCGAAACACCATCGAGTTGAACCTCGCCGGAGAAGGCCGGAAACGTCCATGCAGGAGCCTCCATGGCCGTTCTGGCATGGTTGAAGCTTTAAAGGGTCTTAGAGATGAAGTAGCCGGAGAGACAGCTTCATGGTGGCCGGTGGTTGAAGGGGTGAGCCTGGAAGTGGCCGGAGATGAAGACTATCGGAGGAGATGAAGAGCCCAAAAGGCTCTAGAGAGATGAGGGAGCAGAAGAGTCAAGAAGAGAGAGAGTGAGTCTTGGGAAAATGAGAGATGGGGATGGGGTAGGTTAAATTAATTAAGGCAAGTAATTATCTGGGCCGTTGATTTCGTTTGATCAACGACTCAGATTGAATGGGGATTGGGCCGGGTTGGTTCAGGGTTTGGGTTTGGGTATTTTAATTGGGTTAATGGGTTGGGTAATAGGTTTGAAATGTGGTTAGATTTTAAATTAAGATAGGCTAGATATTAAATACCCAAATAAATAGGATAATTAATTAATTAAAAGCTGAATAATTATTAAAAAACTTAAATTAAGCTAAAATAAGTATAATTAGAATAATTAGCCAATATAAAAATGTAAAGACATAAATTCGAATTTTAAAGGTATAAAATGACTAAACCAACTGTAATTGCAAAATGATTGTTGTAACGACCCAGCCGATCGTTTTGCATGTTAGGATCCCGTTTCATTAAATGAAACCTTCCATAGAGGCTATTCGTGCTTTATGACTCGCGGGAGCGGGTGGTTCGGGATTTGGGAATGAATTGGATGNTTTCCTTAAATGAAACCTTCCATAGCGGCTATTCGTGCTTTATGACTCGCGGGAGCGGGTGGTTCGGGATTTGGGAATGAATTGGATGGTTTAGGAACACTTGGTTCCTTAAGGTTGGCCTATTTGGCCAAGTTTGACTTCGGTCAACATTTTGAGAAAATGACCTCGGAATCGAGTTCTGAAAGCACCAGTAGCTCCTTATGATTATTTCGTACTTGAGCGTATGTTCGGCTCAGGTTTCTGATGACCTGGGAGCGTTTCGGCGCCCGAAATAGAAATCAGGATTTCCTTAAGTTTATAATTTGGCCTGGAACGGGACTTCATGCTATCGGGGTCCGAATGGAATTTCGGGAACGGAAATAGTTTCGTATAGTCATTTATAACTTGTCTGCAAAATTTGGGGTCATTCCGAGTAGTATAGACCCGTTCGGCGCAATGTAATGAATTCTAGAATTTCAAAGTTCTTAAGTTTGATTAATTTGGTTTTGGGGTTGAATTTTGAGTTCCGTTGTTGTTTTTCATGTTCCGGAAGTTCGAGCGAGTCCGTATCATGAATACAGACTTGCCGGTGCTTTTGGACGGGGTCCCGGGGGGCTCGGGGGTGTTTTAGACCCCCGGGAGCTAAGTTAGAAAAACCAGAAATTTTTCTGTCTGGTTTCCTTCTCTGCGATCGCAGAAGCAGGGATGCGATCGCAGAGAAGTAATTATGCTGGGCCATCCAATGTTCTCTGCGATCACAGACATCACTATGCGATCGCATCAGGTCCCCTTCCCAACTCTCTGCGAACGCAGACTCACCCCTGCGATCGCACAAGTCACCTACCTACCCCCCCTCCTACTGCCTGTTCCTCTCTGCGGTCGCATACCCCACTCCTGTGATCGCATAATCCTACCTCCCTTCCCTCTACGATCGCAGGCCCCATCTATGCGATCGCATAGTGATGTCTGTGATCGCATCAGGTCCCCTTCCCAACTCTCTGCGAACGCAGACTCACCCCTGCGATCGCACAAGTCACCTACCTACCCCCCCTCCTACTGCCTGTTCCTCTCTGCGGTCGCATACCCCACTCCTGTGATCGCATAATCCTACCTCCCTTCCCTCTACGATCGCAGGCCCCATCTATGCGATCGCATAGTGCTTCCTGGGGGCCAGTGTCATATGTTCTCCGCGATCGCAGGTCTGATGCCACGATCGCAATGAAGGATTTCCTGGGCAGTATTTAAATGCTCAATTACAGGTTGTCTTCCTCATTAGTCATATTTTACCTCCATTAGAGAGCACCCAAGGTTGAAGAACACCTCCCACAACCACCCACTGAAGAGGTAAGCAATTCTCTCCTATTTCTCACAATTATGCATGGAATTTAACGGGTTTAATTCCTAAAAGAAACAAAAATCATGAAATTTGGTAGGAATTTTTAGGGCTTTGATAATTAGTGAATTATCCCTTTTTAGCAGTGAATTCCTAAATAAATATNTTTCAGAATTTCGGGCACATCTTTTGATCCGGTCCTTGGTCCGAGGAGTGCTTTTATCGAGGTGAGTCTCCTTTCTAACCTCGTAAGAGGGAATTGTCCCTCTAGGTAACCTTGTTTGCTATATGATCTTGTTTGGTGGCTACATACGCACCGAGTGACGAGAGTCCGTACGTAGTGGCTATTACTGCTTCGTCCGGCTAGTTAGGACACAACATGTTCATTGTTTTCCCCCTCTGTTGTAGCATAGATATGACTTGTATACTTGTGTGATTGGTATTGTTGTCTTCGAACGTTGTGATACCTGGCTTGATATAAGTGTGATAAAAAAATCACGGGATGGGATCGGGCCGTATGCCACGGCAGAGTGATGATTGATTATATTATGGGATCGGGCTGTACGCCTCGACAGAGTGATGATTGATTATATTATGGGATCGGGCCGTACGCCACGGCAGAGTGATGATTGATTATATTATGGGATCGGGCCGTACGCCACGGCAGAGTGATGATTGATTACATTATGGTATCAGGTCGTACGCCACGACGAGATTGAGACTACCAGGGTGGGATCGGTCCGTACGCCACGGCGAGATTGAGACTACCAGGGTGGGATCCGGCCGTACGCCACAGCGAGATTGAGACTACCAGGGTGGGATCAGGCCGTATGCCATGACGAGATTGAGTACCATATGGGAGCGGGCCTTGCGCCATGGCGGATACCAAACTTGTTTGATTTGAGCTTGTTATTTGATGCCTGATATTGATGTACTTGATTATTTGTTTTACTTTCCTACATTGTTCTTTGCATCCTGCTTACTTTACGACTGTTGGGCCTTAGTGAGTATCGAGTCGACCTCTCGTCACTACTTCTTCGAGATTAGACGGGATACTCACTGGGTACATATTTATATATATGTACTCATGCTACACTTTCTTTCCTTTTCTGTACTTGACTGTACAGGTTCGGAGGCTGGTCCATCTGATTTTCAGGCTGGTGCCAAATATTGATAGCGTGGTCATACTTCACGGTGAGCTGCTTTCCTGGCGACTTCCTAGCAGCACCCTGGATTTTCTTTTGTTATGCTCTCTGTCTATTTCATTCAAACTGAGACCCTGTATATGTTGTAGTCAATGTATATTCATTACTTGTGACACTCGTGACACTAGTTCCTGGCACACACACGCAATTATTATTTTGGGTTTTGGCTGTGCATATGTTATGAGACGTGCCTATCGGTTGTTTTATGCACCTGTGGTTCTATCTCGTATCATTTATCATTATTGTGTTTTATCCATTTAAAATTGGTAGTTATTAAATTGTTAACCAAAAAGGGGAAGGGTAATACCTAGTGTATTTCAGATTGGCTTGCCTAACCCCGCTGTCGGGCGCCATCGCGACCTGAATTAGGATTCGGGCCGTGACAACGTGGTATCAGAGCTTTAGGTTCATGTAGTTTCATGAGTCACGGGAAAACCCAGTAGAGTCTTGCGGATCGGTACGGAGACGTTTGTACTTATCTTCGGGAGGCTACAGGGTGTTAAGAAACTCCTTTTGTTCATATCCTATCGTGCAACCGATGATGTACTCAAACCTGTTCTTCTATTCTCTCACAGATGGTGAGGACGCGTGCTTCACATGTTCCTAATCCAGGAGAGGCTGCTACCCCCGCCGCTCGAGGCCGTGGTAGGGGTAGGGGTAGGGCTCCTGTTCGTAGTAGGGGGCGAGGGCGTCCCAGAGCTGTACCGGTTGCACCGATTGAGGATCCTTATGTTGAGGAGCAGGATGAGTTGCCTCCAGTAGCTCCACCACCAGCTGACTTTATGACGACATCGGGCTTCCAGGAGGTCATGGGCCGTATGCTGAGGTTCATGGATACCATGTCACATGCGGATATACTTCCATTAGATCCTGCTACTTCTCAGGCAGGAGGGGGAGTTCAGACCCCTACCGCTCAGGCTATAGGGCCAGCAACAGTAGTACATCGTACTCCAGATATTCCACCAGTGATTGGGGTTCAGCCTGGGGTGGCAGCACCAGAGCCCAAGCCAGTTGCAGAGATGGACCAGCAGAAGCTGCTGGGTAGATGGACCCAACTTCGCCCTCCGACCTTCGGGGGTGATCGAGGAGAGGATGCACATGATTTTATTAAGAGGTGCAGGGAAAAACTGCACAACATGAGGATATTAGAGTCATATGGGGTAGATTTCACGACCTTCCAGCTTGAGGGTAGAGCTCGCCGCTGGTGGCAGTCTTATGTACTCAGTAGATCAGCAGGGTATCCATTGGTTACTTGGGAGCAGTTTACTCAGTTATTCTTGGACCGATACATTCCACCGTCTGAGAGGGAGGATCTGCGGGGTCAGTTTGAGAGGTTAGAGCAGGGGCAGATGTCTGTGTCAGATTACGAGACCAGGTTCTTAGAGTTGTCTCGCCATGCTCTCATGATATTGCCCACAGATGCTGAGAGGGTTCGACGGTTTGTGGAAGGCTTACATCCGGGTATCAGGACTTCCATGGCCAGAGAGGTAGAGATGGGTACCCCATATCAGCTTGTAGTCGAGATAGCTCGACGTATCGAGGGTTACCGTGCGAGGAGTAGAGAGCAGGGTCAGCAAGACAAGAGGCCCAGGTGCACAGGTGACTTCAGAGGGGCTCCGTCTAGGGCCAGGGGTCAGTACGGAGGTGTCCAGTTCAGCAGGCCTTCCCATTCAGCACCTCCAGCACTTCATAGGGTTGTTCCAATCAGGCCCCAATTTAGCGCCATGCCAGAGCGCTCCTATCATCCTCCAGCCATCTAGAGTGCACCCAACAGTTATTCTAGCCATCAGAGATCCTCCAGTTCTTATCCCAGTGCTTTACCAGAGGATTCACACCGCTCTTCAGCTATTCAGGGTTCCTCCTCTTCAGGGCAGCAAGCGGTAGTGCTAGGGGGTTGCTTCGAGTGTGGGGATCTAGGTCACACATGGAGGTTTTGTCCCTGGTATTGGGGCAAGACGGTGCAGCAGAGCTAGCAGCCTATGATTACAACACCAGCAGCACGACCACCTAGGGGTGGAGGTCAGGTTGGCACGGGTCACCCTAGAGAGGGAGGCTAGTCAGAAGGGGGTCGTTCAGATCCAGCTCGTCCTGGGGGAGCTCAGTCTTCGGGTGCTCCAGCCAGATGTTATATTCCAGCCAGGGCAGACGCAGTGGCATCAGACGTTGTGATTACAGGTATTATTTCGGTCTGTGGTAGAGAGGCTTCAGTGCTATTTGATCCAGGGTCTACATATTCATATGTTCCAGCATTATTTGCCCATTCTATGGATGTTATTTGTGAGTCTTTGGGTTCTCCCTTATATGTATCCACTCCTGTGGTTGACTCTGTAGTGGTAGACCGAGTCTACCGGGCTTGTGTGATTACTTTCTATGGGTTTGAGACCAGAGCGTTGTTGCTTGATATGGTTGATTTCGAGGTCATCTTAGGCATGGATAGGCTATCCCTTCATCATGCTGTCTTAGATTGCCATGACAAGATAGTTACATTAGCCATGCCTGAGTCGCCAAGGTTAGAGTGGAGGGGTTCTTCAGTTAGTGCCTTCAGCCGGGTCATTTCCTTCATGAAAGCTCGGCACATGGTCGAGAAAGGATGTCTGTCTTATCTTTCTTATGTGCAGGACGCCACCGCCGAGTCTCCTACCCTTGATTCAGTGCATGTTGTTCGGGAGTTTTCGGATGTGTTTCCTTCAGATCTTCCAGACATGCCTCCAGACCGAGATATAGATTTCTGCATTGATCTGGGTCCAAATACTCAGCCTATTTCCATTCCTCCTTATCGTATGGCTCCTAAGGAGCTAAAGGAACTGAAGGAGCATCTTGAGGAGTTGTTGGCCAAGGGATTTATTAGGCCAAGTGTGTCGCCGTGGGGTGCTTCAGTCCTATTTGTGAAGAAGAAGGATGGGTCTATGCGGATGTGTATTGACTACCGCCAGTTGAATAAAGTGATCATCAAGAACAAGTATCCTCTGCCGCGCATTGATGATTTGTTTGATCAGCTACAGGGTGCTCGTGTGTTCTCTAAGATTGATCTGAGGTCAGGTTATCACCAGTTGAAGATTCGGGCTTCTGATGTCCCGAAGATTGCATTTCGCACCAGATATGGCCACTATGAGTTCTTAGTGATGTCCTTTGGCTTGACTAATGCCCCAACAACATTTATGGACTTGATGAATAGGGTATTCAGGCCATATATCGACTCCTTCGTTATTGTTTTCATTGATGATATATTGATCTACTCACGGAGCCTGGGAGAGCACGAGCAGCATTTGAGAGTTGTGCTTCAGACCTTGCGAGAACAGAAGCTATATGCTAAGTTCTCCAAGTGTGAGTTCTGGTTAGATTCTGTGGCATTTCTGGGACATGTGGTGTCCGGTGAGGGTATCAAGGTTGATCCGCAGAAGATTGAGGCAGTTCAGAGTTGGCCGCGTCCTACTTCAGCTTCAGAGATTAGGAGTTTTCTAGGTTTAGAAGGCTATTACTGTCGGTTCGTGGAGGGTTTTTCTTCTATTGCAGCCCCATTGACTAGATTGACTCAGAAGAATGCTCCATTTCAGTGGTCTGACGATTGTGAGGCGAGCTTTTAGAAGCTCAAGTTAGCATTGACTTCAGCACCAGTGTTGTCACTGCCTTCTGAGTCTGGAGTATATACAGTGTATTGTGATGCCTCACGCGTCGGGTTGGGATGTGTGCTGATGCAGGATGGCACGGTTATTGCTTATGCTTCGCGCCAGCTGAAGGTTCATGAAAAGAATTACCCTGTGCACGATTTGGAGTTGGCGGCGATTGTTCATGCTCTGAAGATATGGCGGCATTATCTATATGGTGTATCTTGTGAGGTATATACTGACCACCGCAGCCTACAGTACCTGCTTAAGCAGAGGGACCTTAATTTGACGCAGCGAAGGTGGCTTGAGTTATTAAAGGACTATGATCTCACAATTCTGTATCATCCGGGCAAGGCAAAAGTAGTGGTGGATGCTTTGAGCAGGCGGGCAACTAGTATGGGTAGTTTGGCCTACATTACAGCTGAGGAGAAACCTTTAGCCTTGGACATTCAGTCCTTGGCCAATCGCCTGTGAGATTGGATCTTTCTGAGCCTCATCGAGTTCTAGCTCATGTGACTGCTCAGTCTTCATTATTGGGGGAGATTAAGGCTCGACAGTTTGATGATCCACGTCTAGTAGAGCTACAGGATACGGTGGTCCAGGGCAGGGCCAAGGATATTACTTTAGGCGAGGATGGTGTTCTGCGACTCCAGGGCCGATTGTGTGTTCCAAATATTGATGGCTTGAGGGAGAGGATTCTAGCAGAGGCGCACAGTTCTCGGTATTCCATTCATCCAGGAGCGACGAAGATGTATCGTGATTTGAAGCAGCACTACTGGTGGAGGCGAATGAAGAAGGACATTGTTCAGTATGTGGCTAGGTGTCTTAATTGTCAGCAGGTTAAATACAAGCATCAGCGGCCAGGAGGCTTGTTTCAGCAGATGCCCATTCCTCAGTGGAAATGGGAGCGTATCACTATGGACTTCGTGGTTGGGTTGCCTCGGACTTTGCGGAAGGTTGATGCGGTTTGGGTCAGTGTGGATAGATTGATAAAGTCGGCGCATTTCATTCCTGTGGATACTACTTATACTACAGAGAGGCTAGCTAAGATTTGTCTTCGCAAGATAGTCCGGTTGCACGTTGTGCCGGTGTTTTTTATTTCAGATCGGGGTCCTCAGTTCACTTCGCATTTCTGGAAAGCTTTGCACAGCGAGATGGGTACTCAGATAGACCTCAATTCAGCATTTCACCCTCAGACTAATGGCCAGTCAGAGCGTACAGTTCAGATCTTGGAGGATATGCTCAGGGCTTGTGTGATTGATTTCGGGGGTCAGTGGGACCAGTTCCTACCTCTGGCGGAGTTTGCATACAATAATAGTTATCAGTCCAGCATCGAGATGGCTCCATTTGAGGCTTTATATGGTCAGTGATGCCGTTCTCCGATTGGGTGGTTTGAGGTTGGCGAGGCCAAGTTATACGGTACAGATCTGGTAAGAGATGCTTTAGAGAAAGTGAAGATTATTCAGGAAAGGCTCCGCACCGCACAGTCTAGGTATAAGAGCTACGCAGATCACCGGGCACGTGATGTAGCATTCATGGAGGGATATAAGGTTATGTTGAAGGTTTCGCTGATGAAGGGAATTATGAGATTCGGGAAGAAGGGCAAGCTGAGCCCCAGGTTTATAGGTCCTTTCGAGGTTGCTTATGAGCTTGCTTTGCCTCCAGCCTTATAAGGAGTTCACCCAGTATTTCACGTATCAATTCTTCGGAGGTATCACGCCGACTTCACGCACGTGGTTGAGTACAACACTATCCAGTTAGATGAGAAGCTGGGATACGAGGAGGAGCCAGTGGCTATTGTTGATAGGCAGGACCGCCAGTTGAGGTCTAAGACAGTTTCTGCGGTTAAGGTCCAGTGGAGGGGCCAACCAGTTGAGGAGGCGACTTGGGTGTCCGAGCAGGACATGCGGAGCAGATATCCACAGCTATTCAACACTCCAGGTACGATTCTAGTTCCGTTCGAGGATGAATGTTTGTTTAAGAGGGGGAGAATGTAACTACCCAGCCGATCGTTTTGCGTGTTAGGATCCTGTTTCCTTAAATGAAACCTTCCATAGTGGTTATCCGTGCTTTATGACTCGCGGGAGCGGGTGGTTTGGGATTTGGGAATGAATTGGATGGTTTAGGAACACTTGGTTCCTTAAGGTTGGCCTATTTGGCCAAGTTTGACTTCGGTCAACATTTTGAGAAAACGACCTCGGAATCGAGTTTTGACAGCTCCAGTAGCTCCGTATGATGATTTCGGACGTGGGCGTATGTTCGACTCGGGTTTCTGATGACCCGGAAGCGTTTCAGCGCCCGAAATGGAAATCAGGATTTCCTTAAGTTTAGAATTTGGCCTGGAACGAGACTTCAAGCTATCGGGGTTCGAATGGAATTCCGGGACCGGCAATAGTTTCGTAGTCATTTATGACTTGTCTGCAAAATTTGGGGTCATTCTGACTAGTATAGACCCGTTCGGCGCAATGTAATGAATTCTAGAATTTCAAAGTTCTTAAGTTTGATTAATTTGGTTTTGGGTTTTAATTTTGAGTTCCGTTGTTGTTTTTCATGTTCGGGAAGTGCGAGCGAGTGCGTATCATGAATACAGACTTGCCAGTGCTTTTGGACGGGGTCCCGGGGGGCTCGGCGGTGTTTTAGACCCCCGGGAGCTAAGTTAGAATAACCAATTTTTTTTTGTCTGGTTTCCTTCTCTACGATCGCAGAAGCAGGGATGCGATCGCAGAGAAGTAATTATGCTGGGCCATCCAATGTTCTCTGCGATCGCAGACATCACTACGCGATCGCATAAGGTCCCTTTCTCAACTCTCTGCGAACGCAGATTCACCCCTGCGATCGCACAAGTCACCTACCTACCCCCTACTGCCTGTTCCTCTCTGCGGTCGCAGACCCCACTCCTGCGATCGCATAAGCCTACCTCCCTACCCTCTTCGATCGCAGGCCCCATCTATGCGATCGCATAGTGCTTCCTGGGGGCCAGGGTCATTTGTTCTCCGCGATCGTAGTTCTGATGCCGCGATTGCGGTGAATGTTTTCCTGGGTAATATTTAAATGCTCAATTACGGGTTGTATTCCTCATTAGTCATCTTTTACCTCCATTAGAGAGCACCCAAGGTTGAAGAACACCTCCCACAACCACCCACTGAAGAGGTAAGCAATTCTCTCCTATTTCTCACAATTATGCATGGAATTTAACGGGTTTAATTCCTAAAAGAAATAAAATCATGCAATTTGGTAGGAATTTCTAGGGCTTTGATAATTAGTGAATTATCCCTTTTTAGCCGTGAATTCCTAAATAAATTATGTAATTACGATCCTTAGGCTTCGGGTAATTCATTCCTTCGAGAATTTTCAAAATCCGAAAACGTGGGCCCAGGGTCGAAATTTCAAAAACCTTCAAGAATGCTATATATTTGCAATATCTTGTTAATTCTTATTGTTGGAGCATGAATTGAATAAATTATGCTCTGTTTGGCTAATTGTGAGCCGTCAAGAGTAGTTTCAGAATTTCGGGCGCATCTTTTGATCCGGTCCTTGGTCCGAGGAGTGCTTTTATCGAGGTGAGTGTCCTTTCTATCCTCGTAAGAGGGAAATTGTACCTCTAGGTAACATTGTTTGCTATGTGATCTTGTTTGGGGGCTACGTACGCACCGAGTGATGAAAGTCCGTACGTAGTGGCTATTACTGCTTCGTCCGGGTAGTTAGGACACATCATGTTTATTGTTTTTATTCCCTGTTGTAGCATAGATATGAGTTGTATACTTGTGTGATTGGTATTGTTGTCTTTGAACGTTGTGATATCTGGCTTGATTAAAGTGTGATAAGAGAATCACGGGATGGGATCGGGCCGTACGCCACGGTAGAGTGATGATTGATTATATTATGGGATCGGGCCGTACGCCACGGCAGAGTAATGATTGATTACATTATGGGATCGAGCCGTACGCCACGACGAAATTGAGACTAGCAGGGTGGGATCGGGCCGTACGGAACGACGAGATTGAGACTACCAGGGTGGAATCGGGCCGTACGCCACGGCGAGATTGAGACTACCAGGGTGGGATCTAGCCGTACGCCACAGTGAGTTTGAGTACCATATGGGATCGGGCCGTGCGCCATGGCGGATACCAAACTTGTTTGATTTGAGCTTGTTATTTGATGTCGGATATTGATCTACTTGATTATTTGTTTTACTTGCCTATNCTTCGAGATTAGACGGGATACTCACTGGGTACATATTTATATATATGTACTCATGCTGCACTTTCTTTCCTTTTCTGTACTTGACTGTACAGGTTCGGAGGCTGGTCCATCTGATTTTCAGGCCGGTGCACGATATTGATAGCGTGATCATACTTCACGGTGAGCTGCTTTCCTGGCGACTTCCTAGCAGCACCCTGGAATTTCTTTTGTTATGCTCTATGTTGTTTCATTCAAACTGAGACCCTGTATATGTTGTAGTCATTGTATATTCAGTAGTTGCCCGTGACACTCGTGACACTAGTTCCTGGCACACACACGCAGTTATTATTTTGGGTTTTGGCTGTGCATATGTTATGCGACGTGCCTATCAGTTGTTTTCTGCACCTGTGGTTCTATCTCGTATCATTTATCATTATTGTGTTTTATCCATTTAAAATTGGTAGTTATTAAATTGTTAACCAAAAAGGGAAAGGGTAACACCTAGTGTAATTCATATTGGCTTGCCTAACCCCGTTGTTGGGCGCCACCGTGACCTGAATTAGGATTCGGGCCGTGACAATTGTAATTGCAATTAAATAGGACGCGATTAGCCAATTTATGAAATATTTGGATTTTAATAAAAAAGAAAGAAAAAGTTATTATAAATGACCTAATAAATTGGAAAGTATTTCGAAATTTACTTTAGAGCACAATTTATGAATTATTAAAATATGAAGTATTAAATAAATAGGGAAATAATTTAGGTAAAAATACGGAAAAATTAGGAAAAATACTCATTATTGCAAAGAGTGATTTTGAAAGCTTATATATTAGTTTGAAAAATAATTTGAGGAAAAATTGGGTATCAACATTTACTATTGGAGATGTACAGTAGGAAACAAGAATGTAATAAACTAGTTTTCTTTTACACTAGTTGTAAAGAAGGGACTGAACTAAAATTATATTCGGGTTATGCCTTTTCCATTTCATGAAACTAAGTCATCTTTTTATTTTGGTAATTATCGTAATCGTTTGATTATGGTAAAAAAAACCCTCCCATTTTGTACAATCTCAATATAAACGTATAAGAAATGAGTTCATTTTGAGGTCTATAGGTTTGAAAATATTTGTTTCACAAAATTCCTATGATTTACAAAACAACAAAAAGAAAATCTTTTCTTTCGTCTCCAAAACGAACTGTCAAATGAATATGTATAAAGTTTATAGTTCAAAGGCGCTTGTATGAAACTTTTAAACGCTTGCTAAGATTCCAAAATAAGTGCTCTATAGTCAGTGACTCTTAAGAAATACAAATAGAAATCTGTCTCTTCAATTTGTCTTATATGTTCTAAATTTTCTGAGTTTGCAACACCGTAACATGTTTAAACACTATCAAACAAGGCTCAATAGATATGAAATTAAATAGCATGAATTAAGGTCACTTGGAATCGGTAAAAATCTGTTAAAAACAACACCGTAGCTATATGTGTTCATTTGACTCCTTAAATAAGTGGCTTGCAAATCAGTATTTCGACTTTCTCTATGTGACAGCATGATTCCTTTTATAGTTGTATAGTCTCTACCTTTTGCAATTAAGTAGAATTAGGATTGGACAAAAGGTTTAGAATAAATTAGGGCTAAAATGTGGCCATAGCCCAAAATATGTTGTCTTCTAGGCTAAGGAATTTCATTCTTAGGCAACTCTCTAGGTAGAAAGATACTTTTAGTTTGAAATTCGTAAAGAAACAAGTATTATCTTAAATTACCATAACCTACACTCGAGAGTGGCAACTCGTACCCCCGACCCTCAACTCCAAACAATAAATAAAATACACATAGTAACCACGGGTGTATTTCATGTGACGTGTTTGCCATGTGTTCAAAAATAAAAAGTGCACGCCATCGTGACTTGTCGAAGATAAATCCACAAACATCCTAATTGGTCTTAAAATTAAAATGCTCCTTCAAATAGAAAACATAGAGAATAAATTGAACATCGCTTCAAATAGGCATTATAAAACCGTTGCGACCATAGTCTTGACCGCGTAATCTACATTCGGGTGTGACAACTCGTGTCCCCGACTTCAACTTAAAACTATATTAAAATCATGTGTTGTAATTGCAGGTGCATTTCATGTGGCGCAATTATAACATGTCCAAAAGCAGACAAGTGCACGTCCTCGTGACTTGTCTTCAAGATAAATTCATAAACGTCAAAAGCGGTTAAAAATTAAAAAGGGCAAATGCACAATAGGCAAAAACACGTAAACCATCAGATAATTTAGGCCAGATAATAATAGTTAAGCGACCGTGCTAGAACCACGGAACTCGGGAATGCCTAACACCTTCTCCCGGGTTAACAGAATTCCTTACTCGAATTTCTGGTAGCAGACAAATCAAAACAGAGTCAAAATTCCCCAGTTTGAGATTTTCAAAACAAAACGGTGTCCCGGAGCATCGTCAAAGATCCGAGTGGCAACTCTGAAATAATAATAAATCCCAAATCCGAATAATATCACTTAAAGTGGAAAAAATCCCCTATTACCCTTCATTAATCAGGGGTAGTGAAAAAGAAGGTGTGACAGCTCTGGTGACTCTGCTGGGGATTGAACCCAAAATCTCTGGTTCAGGGTTCAAGAATTCGAGCTTATATAACTATTATGTTTTGGCTTTCATTATCTGATTTTACGTGTTTAAACCTAATGTGCTAATTGCCGCATTTACCGCTTTGATATTTATCTGAATTGCATATGAACTGTGCCGAAACCTTTCTTCTCTCTGAGTCTTATGAATCATCTGGGAAATGTGCACTTCGTGTGGCTTCTTTTCTGTTAGAGGCATCCAAATTTTAGAACGAGGTACAGACAAGTTGCAAAGCCGGTGAAGCTTTTGTATTCCCGGTACGCTGCCCCGACCTCAGCTCGAGCTGTCCGCTCAGGTAAGCCTTGTCTAGAACAAAACCCCAGGGTATAAACCTAGTATGACATAACCTCATGCCGGATCCCTAGTAGGAAAGTTTATTTGCATCACGTGCATTTGACTTAGGGGACTCAACACAGGGGTTGGGTCCGTCTAGGACAGGGGGACCCAAAATGAAAGACCATCCTGATGCATCCTATACTTGCTATGTGTACAATACTTTGTTTCGGTTTGTTTGTTGACCGGATAAAAAAAAGATAACAGAAAAACCAAGAGTGAATCAGAATAGGAGATTTACCCGATTTTTGAAAAAGCCATGATATTCAAAATCATCCCGAAACTCTGAAAATGGAAAATAGCATTTCAAAACAAAGTAAGTCGGTGTATATTTTTTCAAAATTGTGTCGAGATTTCCCGAACTACGCACTGTTTGATTCTCACCGGTGTGGGATACGTAGGCAACCCTTATCGGGTCCAACCTTATTTTTCAAAATCAAAAGATATGGTCCTAAATAAAATTTGGTGACGCCATTCTTGCATAAATAGCCAAATTACCCAAACGGGGCACCGGAAGGCTATTTTTGAAAAAGTAGGCGCATGTGGTCTTTTCCAAATTTCGACCCAACTAGCGAACCCAACCCTAAAAGCTTCCTACCCGAAGTATTGAAAGGCCGTATTCGCAAGGATGGTTCGTTTTCTTTATCAAAACATTTAAACAAATGTGCAAGATGAATACAGTTGAAAACACACCCTTTAGGGCCGTCGAGGAAATTCCCTTGGGACTCCATATGTGGTGGAGCCACTTGGGGGAAGTTAGTAGAAAGTCTGTCATAAAAGCTTTAATCGGACTCACTGGTCTTCTAAAAATCAAGCCAAAGTTGGACATCGTCGAAGCTCTAGTATCATTTTAGGACCCTGCCCACAACGTATTCCACTTTTCAGACTTTGAGTTGACACCCACGCTAGAGGAAATAGCGGGGTATGCTGGTCTCAGTGACAATCTTAGAAGTCGGTATCCGGTGGCACCCAGGGCGGTTACTCCACATAAGTTCTTGGATCTTTTGAACATTAGTCGGGACATTCAAGACTCACACCAGTCTGAAAGGTTCTGCACTTTCTATTTCCTGTACAAACATTATGGAGATCCCCGGGGTTATGAAGCTGATAACACTGGTCTGACTCACCACAAGAACCAGGCTAAATGGAAAGCCCGCCGGGGGTTAGCTTTCGTGGTAGCATTCTTGGGCACCTTAAGTTTCCACAGAAGTGACAGACTCATAGATATCGGAGTGGTGGGGATGGCGGATTTTATGTTGAAGAAAAATAATGGCACTCTTATACCAATGATCTTAGCCGAGATTTACCCTGCTCTGATAATTTTCCAATATGGGGGAAAATTCTTTGAAGGGTGCAATCTGCTCCTACAAATTTGGATGATCGAGCACCTCTGTCACCGCCTAGGTTACATGAACTAAGGCCTAACCAGTTTGAATTGTATCATCGAACACAATACTCGGGTAGAGGGCTACAAATTTCCTGAGGGCACAGAGGCCTGGCACTCACATTTGAGTTCATTGACTGCCGACCGAATCGAGTGGACATTCGGGTGGCTCCCTGTCGGCGAGGTTATCAATATGTCTGTTGAGGTGTGCTATCTTTTGTTAATGGGTCTGCGGAGTATCCATCCATATGCCCCACATCGGGTCTTACGGCAGTTGGGTAGACAACATGGTATTCCACATGATGAGGATTTAAGCCAACAAGCCATTGAGCTATGTCCGAGAGCTGCATTACTTAAAGAAAGGGTCCGCCAGATCTGGAACCAGTGCAGATTTTTAGAACCTCAGACCCGGGTAAGAAATTTATCCAAGGGGGAAGTGGAGCCCACCTACACTGCTTGGTATGGCAGAAGAGGCAGAGAGCACCAAGAACCGGAGCGACCTGCGAAAAGACCTCACATGCAACATTTTACTGAGCAGACACAAGAACACTAGGGTTGGTTAGAAAAGCAAAACAACTACCGGGCTACAATAAGTAAACTGGAGGCCCAGATCAGGGAGCTCAAATTTGAAAACACTTTACAGACTGCTATAGGCGAAGGGAAAAGAAACAGGCTGAACAAAGAAAATGAAGCCCTCCAGGCTCAGACCCAGAAATGAGGATAGCCATTGAAAACCTCGCAAGACGTAGAGCTGACGAAAGACTTGTCACCAGTCTCAGGCAAAAAATGTGTAGCTATGGTGACGACCTGGACAAATCCAAAGAATATTTGACCCGAGTTCAAGCAAAGTTGGCAAAGAATGCATAAGAAAGGGCAGAATTCGTGCAAAAATTAAAGAGAAAGCACGACCAAGAAGTGATGGTCTTAAAAGAAAGGATGGCCACCTTTGAAAATGAAATGGCCAAACAAGCAAAAAGGTTCAAGGCAGAGAGAGAACAGTGCTACGCCATGATGGCTTAGTTAAAAGAAGAATTGCAACAATGGCAAGAGCAGAGTCAAAAAGACGCCCAGGCTTTAGAGGCAAGATCTCAGCAGATTGGGCGTCTACTTCAGGAAAAGGGTATCATCAGGCAAAGGGTCCGGGATATAGCTGATTACATTGTCACCAGATGCCAGGAATGTGAAGATATGACTCGGACCACCCTCTTCTCAGCGGTTATGATCTTCGTCCACAAGATAATGGATGACCTCTACTGCCCCCAACAAGATATAGCACGCAGGCCCGTGGCAAGGGCGAATGATGCCCCACGGGTCCCTGAAGCAATGGAAGCACTGATGTATTTTTGATATTTTTCGAGTCTGTATTTTATTTTCCTGTTGTAGTCCTATCTAAGTCCACTGTAGTTTTTACATTTCCAAGAAATCATGTCTTGAGTCTTTTGCAGTATTAAAATTTCAAAAAATGTAATGAAGTTTCTTATGAGGTTGAAAGTATTTTATCTAATGAATGAAAGTCTCGGAAAAAATGTTTACTTCCTTCCTTCAGTTGTCCCTTGAACTATGTAATGATCTGATTCACGTGGCGCCGTGATACGTACGCAATCCACATAGGATTCGATCATAACCTTAAGAAAGGAAAGTGAGTGAGAAGTAGTAGAGCAAAAAAATAAAAAATAATATATAATAAAATGACAGAGAAAAAAAAAGGGTGAAAATAGAATTAAAAATGGGAAAGTTCAAATCCGAGAAAATAATGCCAGGATGAAACACACAACTGTTGCAAAACATATAGAAAGCGTTTAATTGCTTAGGTGCATTGCATACCCCGAACGTGCGATTCCCTATGTGATAAATGTTTCAACCTAACGTTTTGTGGTTCGCTCCTAAAGGTGTTTTTCTTAGGTGGTTGGTTTTTGCGGTAACCTCGCTTACCATCCTTACTTCACTAGATCAAAAGGGAGCATAGAAATGACATCCGAAAGTCACTTATCAATCGTCAACTCTTCCGTGGAGGACCCGAATCCAGTCATCCCAACATCTGAGTCAGCCACAGCTGAAGAGAACAGGATTCTGCGTTGCCATATGCTGGAAATATCGGACGCATGGTCCAATGGTAGGGAACCGCCCAGTTCCATCCCAGGTTTCCAAGAGATAATCCCCAGGACAGGCGGGACCTCCAACATCCCTATAAGTTACCCAACCACGCCACTTGGATACCCAACTATGTCGGCTCACTTTGCCGGAAGACCGTCTGAGGTCCGCCCCAGGCCCTTTTTTTCGGTGTATTTTCAAACATCTTCACCGCACCACCGAACTCTGCCATGGATCCACCAACTGTTTCTGGACCAAGCTTTGAGCCATCGGCATTTACATTCCAAACGTCGTCATTTATGGGCACCACTCATGTCACTCCCAATTCATACCCCCAACAACCTCAGTATGAAGTCTTTTAAAGACAAGATAAGAAAAGCCCCGAGCACGAGGAAATGGCTCGGAAAATGAAGAATATTGAGCAGAGCCTCAAGAATATACAGGGACTGAGCGGGCATAAAAGCGTCTCCTATGCTGATTTGTGCATGTTCCCGCACGTCCACTTGCCTCTCGGGTTTAAAACCCCCAAGTTCGAGAAATATGACGGACATGGGGACCCCATAGCTCATCTGAAAAGGTATTGCGACCAACGTCGGGGAGCAGGTGAGAAAGAGGAACTTCTCATGTCATATTTCGGAGAAAGCTTGACAGGGATTGCATCAGAATGGTACATGGACCAGGATATATCCCGCTGGCACGTATGGGATGACCTGGATCGGGACTTTGTTCGACAATTCCAATACAACGTGGATATCGCTCCCGATAGAAACTCTCTATCCAACCTTAAAAAGACGTCCTCAGAAAGTTTCAGAGAGTACGCTATTGAGTGGCGCGAGCAGGCTTCCAGGGTCAAACCTCCGATAGATGAGGTCGAAATGGTCAGTGTTTTTCTTCAAGCACATGAAGCTAATTACTTCCAAAATATAATGTCCGCCATGGGCAAACCATTTGCGGAAGCAATCAAAATTGTAGAAATTGTTGAGAATGGTCTAAAGACCGGTCGCATCCTAAGCCAATCTGCCATAAGAGCTACCTCTCAGGCCATCCAAAACGGATCCGGGAGTACATCCAACAGATAGAAGAAAGAGGAAGGGGCCATGATGGCTTCCGATGTCAGGAATTCTCGGCAATACACAAGTCCATTTCCCAAAACTCCCCAACACTACTACCCTCACCAAGACGCAGCTTATGCTACGCCGTGATGAACGCTCAGCCGCACCCCGGGCTGCAATAATAATACAACCAGAACAGAGCTCCACCCCCGAGATATAACCATTTTCCCCCAGCTCCATATAATCCATGCCCTCCTCAATACAACTATCCATACAATACCTACCCCTGTGAACCATCAAGGAGACCAAACTTCACTCCTATCGGTGAGCCATATTCGAGCCTTTTCCCAAAGTTAGTCTAGATGGGACTTCTGCAGCCCGTACCTCCGACCAGGCAAAATCCAACATCAGCATCATATAAGTCGGGAACCAATTATGCCTACCATTCCGGAGTGGAAGGGCATGACACAGAGGAGTGTTGGACCCTCAAACGAGCCGTAGAGAGTTTTATAGAACAAACGAAAGTAGTACTAAGGGACGAAGAAGCTCCTAATGTGACGAACAATCCATTGCCCACCCTTAATAATGGGCCCATTATCAGCATGATTTGCGAGGACCAAGATTTTGATCCAGCTTTAAAAGCTATCATTGCCATCGCAGATGCAGAGAAAAAGCCCAAGGCGGCACCTAAGCCAGCCAAGGAAATGAAAAAGAGTAACCCCGTCCCTTAAGCCACGGGGAAGGCGGAAGCCAAGACAAAGATGGGATCCTCTAAAGACGTTGTTCTTTACGTCCCCAGGGCACCTAGGAAGGAACAATGCGTCTTAAGTCCTCCCAGAAGATTGCAATTCAATAAAGCAATGATGAACAACCCAAAGATTCATATACCAAAGGGGACGTATGTGGTGCGGGGGCAAATAATTTCACCAAGGCTGAATGAGCCCATGGTTATTAGCCGCGTGTCGCAAACTCCCGTAAAGGATACCACTGTCGCCCCTTCGAATTACAACAAGACGGTAGTAACATACAAAGGAAAAGAGATCAGAGAGGAAGCAATTGAAGAAAACTCCTCTAAAGGATACCTCAATCTGAAAGAGCTAGCCAAGAACAAGCATAAACGCTTCCCTCTTAAAAAAACCTATCACCGCCGAAGAAGCTGAAGAGTTCTTCAAGAAAATTAACATGTCTAAATACGCCACAATTGAAGAACTCAGGAAAACCCCTGACCAAGTTTCACTTTTATCTCTGTTGATGGGCTCAAACGAGCATAAAAAAATACTCTTGAAAATGCTGAATGAAGCGTATGTGCCAGCGGAGACCTCAATCGAACAATTAGAGAGAATGGCTGAGCGCTTCTTTGATGTAAACAAAATTTCCTTCAGCCGGAATGATCTACCTCTCGAGGGGGCCACTCACAACAAAGCCTTACACTTCACAATTAAAAGCGAAGGATATTACGTGAAGAGAGTTATGCTTGATGGAGGTTCCGGGGTAGATATTTTACCTTTGTCAACACTACAAGGAATGAGAATCGGCACTGAGAAAATCAGGCCAAATAACGTCTGTGTCCGTTCCTTTGAAGGTATCAAAAGGGACACCATCGGCGAAATAGACATAGTCATGACAAACGGCCCTGTGGATATTATGGTAACCTTCCAAATCTTGGATATGGGTAGCTCATAAACTTCCTTCTAGGAAAACCATGGATTCACGCTACTGGGGCAGTGCCATCTACCCTCCACCAGATGGTCAAGTTTGAACATGAAAATCAGGAGATAGTGGTCCATGGGGAAGACGAGCAGTCAATATACAGAGACCCCTCGGTCCCTTGTCTTGAAGCAAGAGAAGGAAGTGAGCATATTGTCTATCAGGCGTTTGAAATTGTGCTTGCCGATCAGCACGAAGAAGGTACTCCATGCCCGCAGCCCTGTCTATCAAATGCGTCAATCATGGTCGCTACCGACATGATTAGACATAGATACAAACCCGAAAAGGGGCTTGGGGTGTCCTTACAGGGTATCACTGAACCGATCTCTCTACATGTCGCTAAAACATTCTTCGGCATAGGTTTCCAGGCTACAAAAGCCGATGTGGAATGGGACAACACTAGAAAGAAAGATGGGTGGGACTTGCCTCAGCCGGTCCCACACATTACTGAAACCTTCATCGAACCACAATATGTTGAAGAAGAAGAGGAGCCCTTTACGGCCGAAGAAATTGAAGAAATCTGCGAGGCCATGAAGTAGATGCTATATGAAACTAACATGGTTCAGCCGGGGGCAGGCTCAAGCACCGCTGAGGTGCAATACGTGGGCCCAAATGCCAAGTTGAAGAACTGGAAGGCTACTCCATTCCCCGTCAGGCAGGAGTCCCGGTAGTTCAGTTTTGCCATCTTTCCTGCACTATGAGTTATTTCAGGGTGTAACTCAAGTGTTTTTAATTTATTTCCTTTTGAATTCCGATGTAAACCCTCCTATGTTCAAACTCGATGTAATGAAATCAAAACTTTATCGTCTATTTTTCTTTCTGATTTTTGTTTATTTTTCTTATTTTTCAGTCTTAATAATGCGGCCTTAAATAACATGACATGCTTGCGGACTTCATGCTCTGATATTAATACGTTGTCTAAACACGAAATAATGAATCAAGAACCGGAATATGATGAATAAGAGGCTTTTAGGGAAATAAACCGAGAATTAGAACAATTCGAGAATAAGCCTAAGCCAAACTTAAACGAAACAAAACCCGTCAACTTGGGTAATGTAGAAGAGGTTCGAGAAACCATGATAAGCGTCCACACTGATGAAAGAACTAGGACACTTTTATTCAACTTCTATTTGAACTCAAAGACGTGTTTGCTTGGTCCTACGACGACATGCCCGGACTAAGTGTTGACTTGGTGGTACACAAATTGCCGACCTACCCTGGTTATCCACCTGTCCAACAAAAGCAAAGGAAATTTAAAACAGACATGCGTGACAAAATCAAAGAAGAGGTCACTAAATAACTAAAAGGTGGAGTGATCCGAGTGGTCCAATACACCACCTGGCTGGCCAATGTGGTTCCGGTACCTAAAAAGGACGGAAAGGTCAGAGTATGCGTCGACTACCGAGATTTGAATAAAGCGAGCCCCAAAGATAACTTTCCACTGCCAAACATACATAACCTGGTTGACAATTGTGCCAAACATGAGGTACAGTCTTTCGTGGATTGCTATGCTGGATATCACCAGGTAATGATGGATGAAGAAGATGCAGAAAAGACAACCTTCACTACACCCTGGGACACCTATTGTTACCGAGTCATGTCGTTCGGTCTAAAGAATGCTGGGGAAACATATATGAGGGCCATGACCTCCATTTTTCACGACATGATGCATCAGGAGATTGAAGTATATGTGGATGATGTGATTATTAAATCCAGGACGCAGGATGACCATATGCAGCATTTGAGGAAATTCTTCGAACGCCTACGTAAGTATGATCTGAAATTAAACCCAACCAAGTGTGCCTTCGGGGTTACATCTGGGAAATTACTGGGGTTTATAGTCAGTCGACGGGGCATCGAGCTGGACCCGACAAAAATAAAATCTATTCGTGATCTCCCACCTCCAAGAACCAAGAAGGAGGTCATGAGTCTGCTGGGTAGGTTGGATTACATTAGCAGGTTCATTGCTCAGTTGACATCCACATGTGAGCCTATATTCAAGCTGTTGAAGAAAGATGCAGCCATCAAATGGACAGACGAATGCCAGGACGCTTTCGACAAGATCAAAGAATATCTGTCGAACGCGCCAGTGCTAGTCCCACCAGAACCAGGAAGACCTTTGTTCTTCAACCTGACGGTGTTGGAAAATTCCTTCAAGTGCGTTCTCGGGCAACATGAAATAACCGGGAAGAAAGAACAGGCCATATATTACTTAAGCAAGAAGTTCACGAGCTACGAATCCAAGTATACGCTGTTGGAAATAACTTGTTGCGCTCTAACTTGGGTCGCTCAGAAGCTCCGACATTATTTATTGGCTTATACCACCAATCTCATCACTAGGCTGGATCCATTAAAGTACATATTCTAAAAGCCAATGCCCACCGGGAGATTAGCAAAGTGGCAGATTTTTCTCACCGAATTCGACATAGTCTATGTCACTCGCACGGTAATGAAAGCCCAGGCCTTGCCAAATCACTTGGCTGAAAATCCTGTCGGTGACGACTACCAACCTCTAAGTACTTACTTCCCAGACGAGGAGGTAAACTCAGTCGAGATAACTTCTGAGGACGCCAGCACTTGGAAAATGTTCTTTGATGGAGGTGTAAATGCAAAAGGTGTTGGGATTGGGGCAATCTTGATTTCGTCCACGGGACAGCACTACCCCGCCACGGCCCGCCTTCAGTTCTTCTGTACAAACAATACTGTCGAATATGAAGCTTGTATAATGGTACGAACATGGCCATTGACATGAACGCAGAAGAGTTATTTATCATGGGGGATTCAAATTTGATCATCAAGCAGGCTTAGGGAGAGTGGGAAACTCGAGATGTTAAGTTCCTTCCATACAGACAACATTTGGAAGATCTTAGCAAATGATTCAAAGCTATTGAGTTCAGATATATTCCTCGTTGCCACAACGAGTTATCCGATGCGCTGGCTACCCTAGCTGCAATGCTGCCATATCCGATGCGCTGGCTACCCGTTGGAGATTCAAATCAAGTAAAGGCATGGTTATTGCAACACGATCAAAGCAGAACCTGATGTCCAACCATGGTATCATGATATCAAAAGATTCTTGAAAACAAAAGAAATCCAGAACAGCCCAACGGGGACTAGAAGAGAACCATCCGAAGGCTCGCCAGCAGTTTCTTCCTAAGTGGGGAAGTACTGTATAAAAGGACACCCGATCTGAATCTATTAAGATGTGTAGACGCCAAAGAAGCCGAAAAGATTATGAACGAGGTGCATTCAGGAGTATGTGGTCCCCACATGAACAAGTACATCCTCGCAAAGAAAATCTTGCGGGCTGGGTATTATTGGACGACCATGGAGAAAGATTGTTTCAACTTTGTCCGGAAATGCCATAAGTGTCAACTACACGGCGATTTGATTCATGCACCACCATCAGAATTGCATCCTATGTCAGCACCCTCGACGTTTGTTGCATGTGGATTGGATGTCATTGGGTCGATCGAGCCAAAGGCCTCAAACGGGCACAGATTCATCTTGGTTGCTATCGACTATTTCACAAAATGGGTCGAGGCAGTCACATTCAAAGCTGTCACTAAGAAAGCAGTGGTGGATTTCGTGCACTCTAATATCATCTATCGTTTTGGTATCCCAAAGACTATCATTATCGATAATGTCGCGACTCTAAACAGTAACTTGATGAGGGAGGTGTGTGAACAGTTCCAAATCACACACCACAATTCTACCCCTTACCGGCCCAAAGCCAATGGCGCCGTTGAAGCAGCAAACAAAAATATCAAGAAGATCCTCAGGAAATGATTCAAACTTCCAGGCAATGGCACGAGAAATTGCCCTTTGCATTATTGGGATATCGCATGACAATGCACACGTCGGTTGGAGCTACTCCTTATCTATTGGTTTATGGCGCTGAAGCCATAATACCCGTAGACGTTGAAATTCCCTCCCTTTGGATTATTGTCGAAGAAGAAATTGAGGATGATGAATGAGTAAAAACCCGATTGGAACAATTAACTCTGATTGATGAGAAAAGGATGCCGCAGTTTGCCACGGGTAGTTGTACCAACAAAGAATGCCCCCCCCCCCCTACAACAAGAAAGTGCGGCCTAGGAACTTTGAAGTAGGTCAACTTGTTTTAAGACGTATCCTCCCACACCACGAAGAGGCGAAAGGAAAATTCGCCCTGAATTGGAAAGGTCCATACATCATAAAGAAATTGCTTACAAAAGGAGCATTGTACTTGGGGGACTTCGAAGGAAATGACCCCGAAACGGCTGTCAATGCAGATGCAGTCAAAAGGTATTATGTTTGATCTTTTCGTATTGATGATACTAACAATCAAAATGACGAAGGCTTTCATTCATGATACCCCAAACACTATCAATTTTTTAAACCCTTCGAGCCGGTTACTCTTCCTTGACTATCCTCTTTGGAACTTGAAGTGTGTGAAAAACAAAATCAAAGAAGAAAAAATCAAAAGAAAAAAGCGAAAGAAAAATCAACACAAAAACAAAACGTTTTCCTGAACTACGACTGACTTGATTCCGAAAGAATACATAGGCAGCCTCTCCCTGGGGTTCAGTCACGCCAAAATAAAAATTCAAATTCCCCAAGAGTTTAAGCTGGGGCAAGTGTTAAGATTCAGCAAAGATTCGCCTGAAAAGTTCCAAAGTTGTAATTCAATTCAAATTCTTTTCACCCCAAATCCTATTCAAGTCCTTCTAATCGGTCGGCGAAGAAAAGCCATAATTAGAAGATACAACTATTCGGATCAGACACGAGCAATGAGAGAAAATAAAATGAGAGAGTCTTATTGGTGAAAACCCACACGGGAACCACAAGGCCATGGCGAGTAGAGAAATTAAAAATGAGAGAATCTTGTTAGTGAAAACTCACAAAGAGCACTATAGGGCGATGGCGAGAAGAGAAATGAGAGAGGTTAGTCGGTGAGAACCCGAAAAGGGCACTAATAATAGAAAAGAAGGTGATTGGTTACTGATATCGACATGGTCTGGGGCAAGGTTTTATCAACCTCGAGTTAAATGTTGTGACGAATTTTTGAGAGTCATATGGTTTATATAAATCAGGCATCCAGTCCAAGACGCATGTCATGTTCATTTAAGACCGCGCACACTCCAGATAAGTCCTTCTCCTATTCCTCGAAAGGGATATTTCTTGTCAAAATTCATTGTCTCCATTTCTTTGTTATTCTCTTTCGATCCCTTTCAGTCTTACTCTATTTCTAAGGTAAAACAAAGGAAGGATGGCAAAGCTGATTTACAGGGTTTTCGTTTAACGCGAGCTAACATGCGAAAGGCAGCGAGCCTCATCAGGGGCATCGAGTCGATCCCGACTGGCCGCAACGGCCGATGATTCAAACGCAAAACTCTTGGAAGGAGGAAATCAATTTGAAATGCTTATAAAGGCAATTGAAGTGAAAGGTTAAGTCCCACGTGGTTAACCCTCTCGACAAAGTTTGAAAAGCCGAAGTTCTCCAAATGCTTCAAAGTTAAAGTTTGAAATGAAAGGCCGATGAAGGCGAAGAAAAGTTGGAAAGGTTAAGTCCCACGTGACTAACCGTTGCAGAAGAATTTGAGGGGCCAAAAATTCCACAATACTCGGGAAATCCAAAAGAAAAAGAAAGTGAAAGGCTTACAGAGGCAAAATAAAGTCAAATGTTGGGTCCCACTTGACCAATCGCCATGGTAAAATCTGGAAAGCCAGAGTCCCCGAGGCTAGAGGTGAAAACCAATCCCCAGCAAGCAAGCAAGTGGTCAGATCTTCGTCACAAGAGCTGAGATCAAGATGTTGAAGGTCAAGGCCGCAAAACCAACAACCGTTTCAAACTAACGAATTGTTCTTTGTTTGAAGGAAACAGGTGTACCTCAAAATAATCTCGCAAAATGCAGGTCTAACAAAAAGAAAAGGTGCAAGAGCTAGAAGCAGCTTTGCGGCAACAACTCTAAAAGGGAAGTTTTCTCCAAAATCCTTCCCCGCATTTATTCAAAAAAAAGGTTGAAAATAGCTCAAACCTGAAGTGGTATAGGGTCTCCAAACCCTAGCTACACTTTTTCCAATTAAGGGTATACATTCCCTAATTGATGTTTTTCTTTTCCAATTAAGGGTATACATTCCCTAATTGATTTGCTTTTCCCGACATGGGTGCACACGCTCCCTAGTCGATGCCAATTAAGGGTATACACTCCCTAATTGATGTTTTACTTTTCCAATTAAGGGTATACACTCTCTAATTGATGTTCTGCTTTCCAATTAAGGGTATACATTCCCTAATTGATGTTTTTCTTTTCCAATTAAGGGTATCCACTCCCTAATTGATGTTTTTCTTTTCCAATTAAGGGTATACATTCCCTAATTGATTGTCTTTTTTCCGACATGGGTGCACAAGCTCCCTAGTCGATGCGAATTAAGGGTATCCACTCCCTAATTGATGTTCTGCTTTTCCAATTAAGGGTATACATTCCCTAATTGACGTTTTCCTTTTCCAATTAAGGGTATACACTCCCTAATTGGTGTTTTTCTTTTCCAATTAAGGGTATACATTCCCTAATTGATTGTGTTTTCCCGACATGGTTGCACACGCTCCCTAGTCGATGCCAATTAAAGGTATACACTCCCTAATTGATGTTTTACTTTTCCAATTAAGGGTATACACTCCCTAATTGATGTTTTTCTTTTCCAATTAAGGGTATACATTCCCTAATTGATTTTCTTTTCCCGACGTGGGTGCACGCGCTCCCTAGTCGATGCCAATTAAGCGTATACACTCCCTAATTGATGTTTTACTTTTCCATTTAAGGGTATACACTCCCTAATTGATGTTATGCTTTTCCAATTAAGGGTATACACTCCCTAATTGTTATTTTTATTTTCCAATTAAGGGTATACACTACCTAATTGATGTTTTTCTTTTCCAATTAAGGGTATACATTCCCTAATTGATATTTTCCTTTTCCAATTAAGGGTATACATTCCCTAATTAATTTCTTTTTCCGACATAGGGTATACAATCCCTAGTTGACTTTATTTTTGCCACGTAGGGCCTCCAACCCCTGGTTGATCTTGCTGTGACATATAGGGTATTTACTCCTTAATCTGCAATAACTACGGGTGCACTGCTCCCGGCTTTTCATCGCTTTCAATAACAAAGTAGTGTAGATTTCCTTACAATAACTCGCGCAATTTTCCTAGTGAAAACTGGGGCAGAAAATTTCGTTCGTTTGTTTTTGGATTTTGCGCAGATTACATTTTTAGGACATCGGACTCGAGATGACCAAAAGAAGAAGTTTCGATCCAGAATAATAAAACAGAAGAGAAGATTGAATCCAAGGTGCAGAAACGGGAAAGATATGGACTATTCAGGACGAGATTGAAGTCATCCGTTCGGTATGCCCTGCCTTGATCCGAGGAATGATAAAGACGAAACCAGCACCTGCGGCTAACAAGCATCAAGATCCAGGTCAGAGTCAGCAAAAGGTCAAGACTCAAGACCAAGTCTTAGATAGGAATCTTGTAACTAGCAGCTGATAGGTTTAGTTATTCTTTCGTTTTGTTACTTTGGTGTAATAAGGAGATCATCAGCAGTAACAGCAGCAACCGCGGTTNAGAAACTTCTAGAATTAGGAAAATATCAAAAACAAAATCAGAAATCATAGAATCAGATTTTTAAGGGTAAAGCAGTAACGTTAAAAGGGGATAAGGGTCGTAATTGATAGGAATATTCTAGAAGGGGGTACAGCTGTCCAAAAGGATAAGGTTAGACAACTGTACTTGTACTATTTCAGCCTAATAGGATTAGGAATATCCTCTAAAGATGCTATCCTAAATTTCCCTATATATAGACTAGGATATTCAGCATAGAGGGGACCTTTTTTTACACACCTTTACCTCTAACAATCTTTACACACACAGAGAAAATCATAGCAGCATCTGCTGCTCATAAACGAAAGCTTTCAAAAAATATCAGTAGAGACACGAAAAGAGAGAAGAAATCTGGTTATTTCCTTTGAAGAAAACCTATCAGTACACTGCTTTCATTATCAACTTCTTGTTCTTCTTGGGTATCCTGATTCTGAGAATTTTAAGTGTCTACACTCGAATTTCCTGGTTTAATTTCCTATTGGGTTTGCTTGATTTTGGTTTGCTGTCTGTTGCTGCTGGGTCTTCTCTATTTCTTGATGTTTTCCATCTTTGCCGACCTTTATTTGGTCAGGACTTTTGTTGTTTTCTCTTCAAAAGGTATGTAACAAACTCTAAATGAAATTTCCAGATCTGAACTTCTATTTTCTATTGCTGTGAAAATTTGTATTTATAGTTGAAGTTCCTTTCTTTCTGTTTGCGTAAAAACCTTAATTCTAAACTGGTTTTGTGGTATATGTTTAGTACTGCTTGATTCCTATTGATTTTAGACTATGAATATACGAATTTTGTGTTGTTAGTATCAATAAAAATGAGTTGAATATTTGCTTTGTGCTTGTTTCAGTCTCTATCGAGAGAATCTGCACTAGGGTAGATGAATCTAACCTTCTAATGGTCAGATTCACCACACAATAGTGCACAACNCCAGCTACAAAAACTTCCAGAACTACACTGACCTGATTCCTTTATAGCCAAGGATATGTAGGCACTCTTTGAAGCAGGGTTCGGACAAATGTTTCAAAAACGCTTCACAATGGAGTATGCTAATGGGTAAAGTCGTTCGTGACTGCTCACTTTGTCTTTTCCCGAAAACTCTTCGTGTTTCTGAGCAAAGAGGAGCAACTGCGAGCACATGATTTTTCACCCACCATATACTCCTACAAAAATTCAATATAACAT
>ML261630.1:12144-29298 GCA_005239495.1 Nicotiana undulata | reverse complement strand
CTACTAGGCAGCTAGCCTAGTAGTAAATTTTACTAAAAAAAAAAAAAAACTCTAGAGACATGATGCCTCGAAAATAACCAAAAACCAAAAATTCTCCTATACACCCGAAAGTGAATACGGAAATTCTCTCCAACACGATTACACCACTTCTCCACTACCAGAACCACCGGACATTAGCTCTACGCACCTTGACCCACCACTAATCTCACTCCCCAACCACTCTACTCCTGTACCTCCAGCACCCACCTTTGCCCAGACCTTGTTCAACAATAATCAACTTACCTCCTGTACCACCACTTGCCACCAATTCCACTCAAACCTAGACTTCACTGAAGAAACAACTATCAATGAATCTCACTTGGATACCTTAATTCCCCTCACCACAGCCGACAAGACACGCCTACACTCACCTTGGAAACATTCCGTTATTATAAAGGTATTTGGTAGAAAAGTAGGACATCAAACACTCCGCACAAAATTAACATCCCTTTTGAAACCCACTGAAGACCTACCCCTCATTGACCTTGGATCTGATTTCTACCTAGTGAAATTCCAAAAGGAAGAAAATATGTTCACCGCTATACACAATGGCCCTTGGTTTGTCCTCAACCACTTCCTTTATGTTCTCAAATGGGAGCCTACGTTCATAGCTTCCAATACACAACTCACCTATACAGCCATTTGTCTACGACTTCCTGAACTACCTACAGAGTTTTACGATCTTGAGATACTAAAACATGTAGGAGAAAAAATTGGTACACTACTCAAAGTTGATACTTTCACATCGGCTACTACACGAGGTCGCTATGCAAGAATTTGCATTGAAGTTCCACTGGAAATACCTCTTAAAACACACGTTTTTATTGGATCTCACAAGCAACAGATTGTGTACGAAGATTTTAATATGCTTTGTACACTTTGCGGCAAACTAGGCCACACGAAAATGCACTGCTCTTTACACTCAAACCTGGCCACCTCCACCAGCTCTACCATACACACCTCCCCCATACATTACCTACAATTTCCCCACCCATCCACAACGACCTTAACCACCCAATGTCTGCCTCACCTGCACAAAATGACTGGAAAATAGTCAGTTTCCCTTCAAATCTCGCCCAAGGGCTTGCTCACCTCCTACACCATTCCATAAAAATCACACAAACAATCCTAGTCAGACCAGACCAATGGGACCCACTAGCCATACCACAAATCATAGTTCTCCACCTCACACAAACAGGGTCACTAGTAATACCTCCCCTAACTCGTCATTAATTAGCACTAACCCTACAAATCACTCCCACTTTTTTACCAAAGAAACTCTCAACCTGCTTAACACATTTGACCTGCTAGATCATCAGCCAATAGATCACACAAGCCAGGGTATTGGGCCAAGCCTATCATGCCAAGAAAAAAACCTACCTGATCCAAGCCCAAACCGAAAGCCGTCCAACCCACCCCAACACACAAATAGCATAACTGACTCATCCCCTACCACACTCCCGCAGGACACAAATGAAAGCCACGTGGCTATATCCCCTCCAACTAATGCCAACAAGGATCAATGCATGTAAACCTCACCCTTATCCATAGGCAATCAATTATCAGCCTACATTACGGCAACCCAAACATCTCCTATTACCACATCCGGACCAACACAATCTCTTCAAAAACAACTACTTACTCCATTACCTGACAGAGCCCAACAACCAATACAAGCAACACCCACGCCCCATGCGCACCACCTTAAGAAGCAAGAACCTACTTATGATAAACCGCCCTCACTAACCAATAAACATAAAGACACCACTGTTAACTCATCATTTGACACCAAAACCACAACATCAGAATTAAATACTCCCTCACTTAACACACACAAATGAACCGGTTACCATACAATTTTCAACATAGGAGAATCTCTCCTACACCAACACCAACCTACTGCAACACCCCATATTTCTTAAAACAATAACCATGCATCCACCCCACGACCACCAACCACCACCCACTCCCATATACATCACATAGTACCCCCCAACCCAAGCATACCCCCAATCCTGGATGGAGATGAGCATGCAAGACCATGCACTGACCTTCACCATGGAGAGAGACCTCCAAGATGTGATAGTAATGATCCAGAACCCAACGGATATAGCTCAGATAGTTACAGAAGGGATGTGGATGGGAATGACCCTATACAATCAATTCATATGGGCCATGCACCCACAATCTTCACTCCATCATCACAATCAACCTCTGTCACCACGCAATTCACCACCACTATCAATGTTGATGCCACCATCCTCTCTAGTGAACCCAATGGAGATGGAACTCCACTTCTACCCACCATAACAACCACCACAAACCTTTGTACCATGGATTCAACCACGCACATCAATCACCCCAATCATCCCACTACATGCACAAGCCACCCCATATCACCCCCTCACTCCACCATCCAGCCCACTACCTCCTCCCAGTCCATTTCCCAGTGAACTAGACGACATAGCTCAACTAGAAGTAACAACAACAATGGCAGAGATCAGAGAAACATTACCAATACTGAGCTACCTCTATGGAAACAAAACATACACCCTCAAAGAAGACTACGAAAGAAAGGTAATTATCACATGCTTGCCAGAACTCCAAAGTGTCTCACTCAACATACGCCCAACACGCAATCCAGGGGTGGGGAAGTTTGCCATAGTCTTAATACCAGTAATGATGACGACCATATCCTCAACACTGGAGAGGGAGACTCCACCAAATACACTCAATAATCAATCAATGCAGTTTGTCATATTGAATTGTCGAGGAGAAAGATCACCAGAATTCACAAGAAAATTTTGTTCAATGCTTAATTATCACAAACCAGCACTCGTGGCTCTACTGGAAACATATTTGCAAGATCATGAACATCTCAAACTTGATTTTGGTTTTTCTAATTTAGCACATTCCCCTGCTGAAGGCTTATTAGGATGCATAGCTTTACTGTGGAAGGAGGAAGAAATCAAACTGGACCAAGTAGCTGCTACCAGCCAGGAGATCCATTTCATTGTCCAGGTACACCCTAACCCCAACACATGGTTGCTTTATATAATTTATGCGAAAAAAGACATACATGCACGTACGTTACTATGGGATAACTTACGTACATTACATGATAACATTAGGCTACCTTGGTTAATAGGCGGTGATTTTAATGAAATCACTAGTTCAACTGAAAAATATGGAGGTAAAAGGATCAATAATAGAAGAAGTGACCAATTTATTAATTGCATAAATTATTGTCGTTTAGTAGACCTAGGATATTCGGCAGCCGTTACACATGGTCAAATAATCGTAAATTCTCCTCCAGAATATTGGAACATTTAGACAGATGCATGGCCACATATGAATGGCTTACTTTATTTCCTGAAGCATCAGCGCACCATCTGCCTAGAGTCCATTCAGACCACAACCCTTTATTGCTTAATCTAAAAAAGCATAAACCTCCTCCATAAGAAATCTTTAGATTTGAAACCATGTGGACATCCCACCCACAATTCCCCTCAATAATCTCACAAACTTGGACCCCTAATAAAAACACCATCCAAGCTATTAAGGATTTCAAAACTAAAGTTCAAGAATGAAATAAGACAACATTTGGTAATATTTTTAGGAAAAAGAAACTCCTGCTTTCATGACTACAAGGGATTCAAAGCTCCCCAAATCATAACACTAGTTACTTTCTCCAACACTTAGAAAAAGAATTAACTTCATCCTTCTTCTAGAGGAAGACTTTTGGAAGTTAAAGTCACGAATTAACTGGCTCCAGAATGGTGATGCCAATACCAATTTTTTTTACCTAACAAAACTACAATATCGCAAACGTAACCGTATTTCGGCACTCAAAGACTCAACAGGTAACTGGATACTAGACCAAAATGAAATTAATAACTCAATTGAATGTTACTATCAAACACTATTCACCACTACACACTGCCTCCATCACTTACCCAAACAACAACATACTCCACCATATCCTTACTCCATATTAGAATCCCCCATTACGCCCATTGAAATTAAAGATGCCTTAAAATCTTTCGCACCTATGAAAGCTCCAGGACCTGACGGTTTACATCCACCCTTTTTCCAGAACTATTGGACTCAAGTGGAACCCAAAATAAATTCTCTTTGCAATGAAGTCTTTACAACTTACCAGATTTCTTCTGAAATTAATAAAACTTATCTATGCCTAATTCCAAAAACCCAACAACCCACCCTCATCACTCAATACCAACCTATTAGCCTTTGTAATGCTATTTATAAATTAATCACCAAAATCATTTTTAATTAATCTTAGTAGCCCAGAGCAGTCAGCCTTCTACACATAGGCGAGCCACTGATATTGCTATATTAGTACAAGAAATTATTCATCAATTCAGAAAAATAAAAGGGGCTAAGGCCTCTTTTCTGCTCAAACTAGATCTAGAGAAAGTTTTTAATAAATTAGAATGGGGATTTATCTATGACACACTACTCTATTTCAACTTCCCAACTAACTTTATAAAACTTATAATGTCATGCATCACCACTTCTTCAATATCTATTCTAATCAATGGACAACCAATTCCTTTCTTTTCCCCTTTGAGGGGCATCCGCCAAGGAGACCCCTTATCTCCCTATATCTTCATTCTTTGTCTGGAGATGCTGTATAGGAAAATACATGTGGAAGGAGACTACCTTAATTGTCAACCACTCCACATATCTGGTAATGACCTGCCCTCTCTCATCTACTGTTTGCCGATGACATTACCCTAACATCTAGGTTAACCACCAAGAGCATCAACTCTATCATAGATACACTAAACCTATTCACAAATAATTCAGGACTCACTATTAACTACTCTAAATCAAAAATTTATTTTTCAAAAAATACCACCCAAGCGGCTAGGGCAAATGTTAAAACACTATTCCACATGAATGAAGGGAATTCATTCGGCAAATATCTCGGGTACCCAATTTTTAATTCAAAACCTAACCCCTCTCATTTCCAATTTTTTCTTGATAATTTCAAAAATAAATTAACAGGTTGGAAAACAAATCTTTTATCAATGGCAGGTCGATCTACTTTAATTAAAGCTACTCTTAATTGCCTTCTTAATCACATCATGCAACTAATTAAATTACCACCTAATATCATACGTAAGATGGACCAATACCAATGAAACTTCCTCTGGGGTACCACCAACGAAAACTACATCTCATTAATTGGACCACTGTTCAACTTCCTAATGAAAATAGGAGATTGGGAATACAAAACCTTAGTCTTAAAAATAACGCCTTATTAGGGGCCCTAGCATGGAGACTATTTCAGTCCCCTACCTCACAATGGGCAAAAATTTTAATCTCTAAATACCTTCACACCCCTAACACTAAATCATCATCCACCACCTAGAAAGCCATCCTACAAGGATGGTCCTCATGCCAACTTGGCATCAAATGGCATGTTGCCAATGGACATCATGTCAGGTTCTGGGAAGACCTATGGTTAGACCAGTTTAATACTTCGTACACAAATTGAAGGCCCTCTACCGCAACACAGACAATCATCTACCTTATCCCACTTTATAAGCGGCAATTCTATTAATCTGCGAGCCATTTCCTTAGAAATTCCAGCCCCTATAGAGAAACTAATAACAAACCATTATATACCATTAACACGAAGCACACACTCCACTGACCATCTCTTATGGAGCCTCAACCCTAGTGGCCTCTTTACAGTTAAATCCCTATATTACAAGTTACACTCAATTCCCATAAACAACTCATTCAAATGGTTATGAGAAATCCAATTACCCCCAAGGATCAAACATTTTCTATGGATAATGTGCCATCATCGATTACCAACCTCCAGCTACATCCACCATATTCATATTGCACACACACCTCAATGCCTCATATGCAACAATCAGGAGGAGACCATGAGCCATATTTTGTTTCAGTGTCCATATGTCCAATCCACGTGGACATTTTTAGGCATTAATATCAGGACTTCTACCATACACAACCTACACATTAACACCTCTTACAAACTTTCCCAATTCATCATACAAACTAGCTCCCCTAACATCAATATACCACCCAGCATCTTCATTCCCTATACACTTTGGAACATTTGGAAAACAAGAAACCGTTTCACCTTTGATAGAAAATATATAACTCCTATTCCAAGCCAAATCATATCCCAGGCCTTAGAATACCTTCACCTAGGCCCTAACACAAACACTAAACACACCATCATATTCCCATATACATTAAATGGGTTCCACCCACTATGGGCTACCTTAAACTCAATAGTGATGGTTCATATTCCCATATCTCTCAGACACGCGGGTTTGGAGGGGTGTTTAGGAACAACACTGGCACTTGGATACTAGGGTATATGGGTACACGCCCAACAGGGAACTCCCATTATATGGAACTTACTGCATTGCATGAAGGGTTACAACTTGCAGTCCAAAACAACTTCAAACTTTTGGAAATCAATGTGGACTCCACTGAGGTAATATCTATTCTTCATTCAAATAATCCGCATTACTTAACTTTGTTAAATGATTGCAGGTTCCTCCTCCGGCAACTAGGTAGCCCTACAGTATTACACATCTACAGGGAGCAAAACAAAGTAGCGGATCGACTGGCAAAATATGGAGCAGGCCTAGCCATGCAGGCACAACCAACTGAATTTTGCACACTACCACCTTTTTGTGATGAACGAGTTCACCGATGACCTAAGGGGAACGGAGCAGAAGCGATTTTTGAGCTCTAGCAATGAAGCACACCACCCCTCTTTTTGTTTAAATAGGACATCCACTTTTTGTAACAATGGGAATGTAGCCACTGATCCAAACACCTATTTTTGTACATCACTTTGGTTTTAGCTCCTTGTAAACTACTTTATTTTATAAAATTGCATCTTCTTGAACAAAAAAAAAAACAAAAACCAATGCAGCATATAAGCAACATGTGCTACACTATCAACTACTTAATTTATCATCTTCGATGAAGGGTATAAAATAGACAGCTTCCTAGAGTGGCATAGATCACCACTAACATGGAAAATTATTTAAAACTATCTAGATTTTGTTTTCAATTACATTGGTTGCTTAAGTAAGTTTTGATGATTGACACAAGAAACACATGTATGAACCAGGTCCATATAGAATGTACACAGGACACTGGCAAATTCAAGCACAAGACATGCAAGTGAAGGAGATAAGCGTAAGTGGTTAAATTTAATACCTCCTAAACGAAAACAATTACATAATTGATAAGGAGCAGAACTCCTTCTTCAAAAAAACTCTATCCTAGATAATGGAGGAGTTAGAAGTTTTTCACAACCCAAACCTATAGACCGCGACGGGCACCGGGTACCTTACTCAATCGAGTACCAACATAACGTATCTTTCTTATTACATCATCATATACACGTGACATACGGGCCTAATAGGACAACAAGATCATTTATAAACTCAAAACATAGGCCGACAAGGTCGTACAATCTTTCACACACATGATACAGGTCTACAAGCCTCTAAGAGTACATAAACGTCATACATATCGGGAAAAGGCCCCGCCATACTAATCAGGACATGTCCTAATTTTACTGACCACGTAAGCAACTTAGGAGCAAATGAAGCACACCAACCCCTTCCGCAGAGCTGATAGCCTACTTAGAAGACTCTCGACCTGTCTATCAGGACCTGCAGGCATGAAATGCAGCGTCCCCAGGCAAAAGGGACTTCAATACGAATAATGTACCGAGTATGTAAGGCACATAACTAAGTACATAACAGACATGGAAGAATATAGAGTAAATGACTCAACTTGTAAGTCTGGATAACTCTGTAATTCATGAAATAGTTATAATGTCATGGATATGAATATGAATGTCATCTCGTGCATAGGTACATGTTTCATAACATCATCAGGCCTCTGAGGGCATCCCATCATATCATATCATATCATATCGGCCACTGTGGGCAATCATCAACGTATACCAGCTGATCAGGTGGTGGTGCGTATATAACGCCATAACCTTTCCCATATCCCATATACATATATATACATACATATATACGCATATATAACACCATATGGTCATGGGTCAATGTGCATGTATAAATGCATGAAATGCATATGAAATACATCAATAAAAGCTCTCGGTACGTCATAAGGCTATTTTGCCTCTGATTAATATCATGAAATAAACTTTACCAACTTACATATTTCTGAGACCCATGAACAGATGATAGAGTAATATGACACGTGGAAGGATAAAAATATACACATCTCTAACATTTCTACGAATAGAGTATTTTATGGAAGTTGTGCATTTTCTCGTTTCGTTCATGTCGTATAGATCATGCCAAAATGAAAAAAGAGATAGCCTTAACATACCTGAGCCGATTCTCTTGAGAACCCCTTAACACACGTCAATTGTGACAACACGTAACGACGGACTATTGTAGGAAACTAATCCGTATTCTTAATATCATAGCACATTATTTCTTCTCCGACTAATATTCTCTCCATACTCTACATCACCAAACAACTCTTTCGGCCTTCTTCTGTTAAGTCTTCAAAAAATTTCCAAGCTTTATCATTAGAAAAAACTTTCACGTGTAACGTCCAAAACAAAAACTTTACATGCAAGCTCTAGTGGCCACTCCACCTAGTCAGGTTTTATGACATGGTATGAATTTTCATTGGAGTTAGCTCTAGCATTTGGTTTTGGCTTCAGTAGTAATTTAGAGGTTTCTCCTAATTTCAAAAACCATTGAATTAGAATTTCTCCTTCAGAGAAAGCCAACTTTATAATATGATAATGTCATATGCAACTTTTCATCAGTTTCCACGTTTCACAATTCATATCGGTGTTATGTCCAAAACAAAATTATGTCAAAGACTTTCACGTGTAAGGTAGGAACCCTATGTGTTATGATTCATCATACATATTGGTGCCACCTTGGTGTATCTTTAATGCCATATGGCAGCCTCAAAATAGATTCTTATCCACTTAATTCCCTGATCACTTCATTAATCCCCCACTAGTTCAATAATTAACCAATTATTTACATAATTAAGAACTATCTCAAATTACATAAAATAATACTCACTTTTAATATATTTTATACACCTTACTATCATGGTCATGTGGTACCTTGTATGGCACTAGTCCATAAATACGGGGTATTATATCTTAGAACCGTATTTTACGCCAAAATGTCAAACTTCGACGAAATTCATTTTCTTTGATTCGCTCACCCTCTCACCTCCACGGATTTACTTATCACTTGTTTGAAATAGTGAAATACTTATAATTTAACAATAATCTCATTCCTGAACTTACAATGAAACTTTATCGTACGAAAATACGGGATGTAACATCATTCCCCCCTTTGGAACATTCGCCCTCGAATGTTGACTGATGTACTTATGCTTTTCATAACTTATAACTTTTGTGAATGCCTTAATGCTCTCCTTTCCATTTAGGAAATTGTTCTGTGATTAAATCCAAAGGCTAGGGCATTTCCCCCATTTGGCCTCTTTCTCATACCATGGCTCGTGGTCGGAATCCTTCCAATATCGTAACTGTTGCTACCTTCTTCATGCAGCCTGTACGATTCTGACCTTGTAAGTGTGCCTATGCGACTCTTCTCTCCCTTTTCCTCCAGCTTTTAGCCAATCTCTAGGCCTTACTTTGTGAACATATACAAAGCTTGACAAGATGTCCCTTTGGGAATCTATAGGTATACTGAAGTTCTTCACCCGGTACTTGGTTGAACTTTACGAATATTGCCATACCTTATTTCATAGATCCATTCATCCATCCGTACAACTTTACAACATCAAGATAGGTCATACTATACCGTAACTCTTACTTCAATTTATCGTTGTTGAGGTCTTCTACCAAATTCTAGCTTACTCTCGTTGTTTATCCTATATGCATAAGTCTGAGTCCTTTAATGATTCCTCATTACTGTTCATCTTAAGAATGACGGCCTAACCTCATTTCATACTTTTATCCATCCGTTGTGGATTCACCTTAATATCGATCTACAATATACCACTAATAACAGAAACTTCTTACGTAATACTTGCTACTAGGGCTTACGTCTCATTGGGGAACATCTGAAGTGATTAGACTGATCCACCTAGTGGCGATACCATGCTTCTGATATCGTATTTCATAGTATCCCAATGTGATTTACCTTACGTGGGTATTTTAATCGCTTACAATTCATGAAATCCTCTTCAAATCATTACTCAATCAAAGGCCCAAACGTCATCCTTTTTCTGTCACAATTACACCCTTATTCTACTACCCGAGCAGCATTCCATTTCTTCTAAATGCTACTACTCGTAGAATCTTTTGGGTTCATTCAGGCTATACCGGGCTTTGTATAACTTAGACAAACGACCAACTCTTTTGTTTTCATGGTCTTAATCTCCCGGACTTATCCATTTTCGTCATCTTCTCACTTGCCATTTTCTTATCCTTACTCCTGTCTTTCTAAATCCTTGTCGTTCTATCATACTTTAGCTTGCGGCCTATTTCCTTATGCTTTTCTGGATCATCGAGACAACACATCGTCTCTAATTGTCCTTTCACTCACTAATTAGACCTTTCGGTACTTAGAAACCATAGGCTGGAAGGTATACCACTAACGACGCTGCTATGGATACTGAATCTCCGTGCTTCTAGCCCCTTATCCGATGTATGGACTATTCATAACCATTATTCGAGTATCTTGTACGTTGTTCACCTTTTCCTTACTTACCTTAAAGTATTGCCTCATATTCTTCTATCTCTTTCATAACCTCCCTTCCACATAAGTATAATTTATCTCCACAACCTGAAGCTCTATTATAATACTTGAACCTCTGGTGTATACACAATTCGGTGGGAGCTTCATACTGATTTCTTATGAGGCGGGTACTCTTCTAAATGACTTTATTGTAGACCATTATAGAATATTGTTATTGTACTATCTCTCTTGTACCTCTGATATTAAGAGTGATCCTGCAATTTTCTCAATCACGATTTTTGTAATTTTCTGGGTCCAATAATCAGACTCCTGATTTATTTCGTTGTTGTAGCTCTTTAGTTTCCTCTTTCTTCTGATCAGCCTTTATCTGGGCTTAAGCTGTCTTCCGATCTGCGACTCCTGATATTAGTTATTACTTTAGTCTTTCATGGATAATCTTCTAACAATTCAATACTTTGTTTATAACCTGGACTCAGTTCTTTCTTTTAACTTTTACAAGAGTTTTATACGAGTTGTTAACATATGTGTTGTAGGGATAATATTCTAAAATCTTGAGTGCATCCACAATGTAACTAACTCTGGATCATTAATAGAACAATTCCTTCTGTTCCTTCTCAACTTTCTTTAAACGTAAGCTATTACTTTTCCTGGGCCTTCTGCCTCCTTTTTCGTGCTTTCTTAGCTTATCCTAGTTCCCACGCATACCAGAGTTTTCATGCAACTAATATGATCTCGAATATTACTTTTAATTTTACTTCCCGTTCATTAGCCACGGTAGGTGCCACTTCCTTTGTAGTGCTTACAATGTTGTTGTGAGACTGATGTTACACGAGCATTTCCTCTTTAGGTCGTTGTGCTTAGGTTGAAGCCTTCTTCCTTATTTCCTCAGCTAGTCTTTCGTTTTAGTACTTAGGGAGAACCCTTGACTCTTGTAAAGCTGTGAGCTTATTATGGACCCTTCCGATGTCCTTCCTTACCTATAATTATTCGTAGTTACTTACCTCCATGCCCTTATGCTTGTAGGTCTGCTTCTGAACTGATATATTTTTTTTTACTGTCTTCCAAGTGGCACTCACTTTTATTTTCGTAATACTTATACGGTACCTTTAACTATCCCAACTCCTATCTGAATATTCCTCTAAGTATTACAAAGACATTATTGCGAGGCATAATTCACTATATTGGGTTTTACTATGTTTATATTGCACGATCTGCTAACTCGTCTGTAACCTCCTGTTTAACCATAACTAGGCTCTTTCTTAGTCAACTACCAACTACTCGTTGGCCCATTCTCATATCAATATTCCGCGTAATATTTCTTGGGTTATTTTCTTTGTTTTAACTTACCTCTCGCACTGGCTCCTTATCTATCAATAACATTTCGGACAGGTTCCTTTACTTGACGTCGTATTTGCATAATGTACTGGTATCATAGCATATCTGTAGGCTTTGAATAAGTGCAATCTCATCCCTTTTTCATTTTTATCGCGTTCTTCCTTTACCATTCCATAGTTACTAAAACCACTTAATTCCGACTTAATGCCACATCACTCCATATTCCCCCCTTTAGGGAAGTACTAAGAATTGAAGCCACGAGGATCTACCTATAGATATTTTACCTCTTCATTTTTGGCGTCTTTTCACACCATCGATGACCCTTACTCGCCTTGCGGAAATCCTTCTGTACCAAGGATAAAAAATTCCCTTACTCGCGATGGTGACACTTAGTACAACTGGCACATACAATCCCTTAAGCTTAACTTAGCTCACATTGCTTACTTTAGGGAAGCGTCTTCATGAATGACCATTCTCGGAATTTCTCATGAATCTTCTCATGTTGTCCATTCTATGATTGACGGAACACAATCTAAAATTCTCATGATGCCGTCCATTATCAAATCACTCATTCACTAATTCATGTTTAGTTTATTTTGGTCATCAATCTATACTGGTTTCTACTACTCTGGGGTCTAACTTTTACTTTTGGTAATCGCATCAGAGTTGCGAACTTATTTCTCGAAATGAGGATATGACTTTATGGACTATATTCTTTTGTTGTCTCAAGGCTTGTCATCTCTCGTTTCTTTCTTCACTTGACTATAGATTCTATAATACTGTCATCTTTTGATCTACAGTTTGTCATCCATGTATCACATCTTACTCATAATGCTTCTTTATCTCTCTATTCTTATTTTCCTGCTAATATTTCTGCCTATCCTTTTCTTTTGACAACTTCAACAAGAAATTCTTTCGCTTTTTACCTTCCTTGCTCCATCTACCTGCTTTTCGGACTGCCTAACATTCTCCCTCTACTAGGGATGGGAGCCATACTAAGGTAATATTTATCCCTTCAAGGTTTCCAGTTCCTATCTTTATAGTACTCATATCTAGCTATACTATTTTAGTGTACACCATCTGGGTGTCTCATAAAGAGATCTATTAGTACATTTGCAATATCCTTCAGAAATATAAACTAACGCAAATAATTCATCCACCATTTTGGGTCACTCTAACTCCAGCCGGATTGTGATATTATGTCCTTTTCTTAAACCATATTTGTTAGCTCCTATAGAGCATAACCCCAATCGGGGTGGAAAATTATACATACCTCTGTTACTGTTGAAGGTAAGACAAAATACTTACATCTCACTTCCTGAATGGTAAATAAGGATAATCTTTATTAACTGGGTACCTCGTACCCTTCTTCACCTGTCTTCTTTTACTTGCTGCAACTCGTGTCTAACTTTTGATTCTGTTATTCCTTTTTACCATAAGGCTGGATAAGTATTCTTTCCTATAAGCTTCTTATCAAGAAACGTACACCTGTTAGTACATGCATGATTTGCTAAAGACCTCCCATTTACTCATCTTAAGAAAGATGCAAAAATCGAGTTCCTCTAACTCAACACTTTCACAACTATATCTCTTATCGATAGTCTTTCTGAACGTAGGCATCATCTTATTAAGAATAGAAGTTCGGGATCTGAATTCTTATAAGTGAGCTCTACCACACGATCTAGAGTAAGAGGAAAGAGTGACAGTCCTAAATGCCCTGTAGCCTCATGCTTATAAGTGAGGTGCACGACACACCCATAAACAAGACTCTACGAGACACGACTTGTGGACTCCCTAGGATAGAACTGCTCTGATACCACTTTTGTCACGACCCAAACCGATGGACCGCGACGAGAACCCGGTACCTTACTCAACCGAGTACCAATATAACGTATCTTTCTTATTACATCATCATATACACGTGACATACGGGCCAAATAGGCCAACAAGATCATTTATAAACTCAAAACATAGGCCGACAAGGCCGTACAATCTTTCACGTACATGACATATGTCTACAAGCCTCTAAGAGTACATAAACGTCATACATGTCGGGACAAGGCCCCGCCATACTAATCAGTACATGTCCTAATCTTACTGACCACATAAGCAACTTAGGAGCAAATGGAGCGCACCAACCTCTTCCGCTGAGATGATAGCCTACTTGGAAGACTCTCGACCTGTCTATCAGGACCTGCGGGCATGAAATGCAGCGTTCCCAGGCAAAAAGGGATGTCAGTACGAATAATGTACCGAATATGTAAGGCACATAACTAAGTACATAATAGACATGGAAGAAATATAGAGTAAATGACTCAACCTGTAAGTCTGGATAACTCTGTAATTCATGAAATAGTTATAATGTCATGCATATGCGTATGAATGTCATGTCGTGCATAGGTACATGTTTCATAACATCATCAGGCCTCTTAGGGCACCCCATCATATCATATCATATCGGCCATTGTGGGCAATCATCAACGTATACCGGCTGATCTGGTGGTGGTGCATATATAACGCCATAACCTTTCCCATATCCCATATACATATATATACATACATATATACGTGTATATAACACCATCTGGTCATGGGTCAATGTGCATGTATAAATGCATATGAAATATGTCAATAAAATCTCTCGGTACGTCATAAGGCTATTTTGCCTCTGATTAATATCATGAAATAAACTTTACCAACTTACATATTTCTGAGACCCATGAACAGATGATAGAGTAATATGACACGTGGAAGGATAAGAATATACACATCTCTAGCATTTCTACGAATAGAGTATTCCATGGAAGTTGTGCATTTTCTCGTTTCGTTCATGTCGTATAGATCATGCCAAAAAGAAAGAAGGGATAGCCTTAACATACCTGAGCCGATTCTCCTGACAACCCTTTAACACACGTCAATTGCGACAACACGTAACGACAGACTATTGTAGGAAAATAATCCGTATTCTTAATATCATAGCACATTATTTCTTCTCTGACTAATAGTCTCTCCATACTCTACATCACCAAACAACTCTTTCGGCCTTCTTCTATTACGTCTTAAAAAAATTTCCAAGCTTTATCATTAACAAAAACTTTCACGTGTAACGTCCAAAATAAAAACTCTACATGCAAGCTCTAGTGGCCACTCCACCTAGTCAGGTTTTATGGCATGGCATGCATTTTCATTGGAGTTAGCTCTAGCATTTGGTTTTGGCTTCAGTAGTAATTTAGAGGTTTCTCCTAATTTCAGAAACTATTGAATTAGAATTTCTCCTTCAGAGAAAGCCAACTTTATAATATGGTAATGTCATATGCAACTTTTCATCAGTTTCCACGTTTCACAATTCATATCGGTGTTATGTCAATACGGTCAAAGACTTTCACGTGTAAGGTAGGCACCATATGTGTTATGATTCATCATACATATTGGTTCCACCTTGGTTTATCTTTAATGCCATGTGGCATCCTCAAAATAGATTCTTATCCATTTAATTCCCTGATCACTTCATTAATCCCCCACTAGTTCAATAATTAAACAATTATCTACATAATTAAAAATTATCTCAAATTACATAAAATAATATTCACTTTTAATATACTTTATACACCTTACTATCATGGCCATGTGGTATCTTTTAGGGCACTAGTCCATAAATACGGGGTATTATATCTTAGAACCATATTTTACCCCAAAATGTCAAATTTTGACGAAATTCATTTTCTTTGATTCGCTCACCCTCTCACTTCCACGGATTTACTTATCACTTGTTTGAAATAGTACAATACTTTTAATCTCACAATAATCTCATTCCCGAACTTACGACGAAACTTTATCGTACAAAAATGTGGGATGTAACAAAGTTGAAGTTAACCAGAACTCTTTTACCGTGGAAGAGTATTGCATTAGGACTCTAGTTAATCCTATTATACTAACTCTATATATTTTAGGATGTTTTCTTTTACACGTGATGCACACACACTTAAGTTAAACAAGAATTGAGAGCAAAATAGGAAGGCAATTTGCAAGCAATTTTCGTATGTTTCAAGAATGCGAACCCGAAGCTACATGAACCAGATAGAAGAACCAGTTTCAAGTGTTTGTATTTTACTCTTGTTCAATTGTAGTAGGGCTATTGAGTTATGCCTTTCAGCTTTCTCTAGAAGCACTTGTACTAGGTACTTTGAGTGTATTTGTCAAGTTAGAGTTAACTTGAAATCGAAGCAATAACATGAGGCTGGTTGCCACAAAGGGTTATAGGTACTACTTAGGTATACAAGAGATTTGTAAACATTATTTTTGGCTTAGTGATTTAGTAAATTGATGGGAAAAATCCTAATGGGTAGTCGGTCGTGGTTTTTTCAACTTGAGACTTCTAGCATTTTGTTGTGTAACTTGAGACTTTGAGTGGCTTCGTATGGTGTATTATGACTTGACTATATGGTTGGTTTTGATTTTAGAGAGGTTCGGGATGAATTTGATAGAGTGATACTCAATTTGGAAGCTTTAAGTGAGAAGAGTTAACCATGATTTGACTTTTGGGTAAACAAACTCGGATTGATGATTTGATGGTTTCCTTAGGTTCGTATGGTAATTTTGGACTTGGGCGTATGTTCAAATTTGGATTTAGATGTTCCTAGAAGTTTTTAGCTTTATTTAGAAAGTTGACGATTTGAAGTATTGGAGAGTTCATATGGTTTGACGGGGAGTTGAATTCGATGTTTCAAACAGCTTCACTAAATTATAGGAAATAGAGAAAAAGTATCCTTATTTTAAATTTGATCCCAAATGTATCTTTAACATTACAAGAGTAGTTTAGATTTGCCCCTCAACAGTGGAAAATAGAATAAATTTGCTCTTCATTTGAATTTGATTCAAAATGTGCCCTAATTATGAGTGATCTATTTCATATTTTCCCCTCAAAACTAATAGAGTTTATTTATTTCTGATGTTTTAACTTCAATAACAAGGGGGGGGGGGGGGGGGTTTTGTGGGGGGTCTATTTTTT
>ML261628.1:2296-12694 GCA_005239495.1 Nicotiana undulata | reverse complement strand
AGTACTTGTAGATTAAACTATACGGTCTTTTCTATCCAGTTGTACTTATTGAGCAGTAGAGTACCTTGTGATGTGTTGTGGTATTCCGGGTTCTGGGTAAAGTAACTGTTAATGCCGAGCGGCGTCGACTTTAGTACGATTTATTTCACTTACTATTATTTTACCTGTTTTATCTAAATTTCGCTTAATTAATAGGATTACCTAGTCGTCTAGACTAGGTGCCGTCACGAGACCCAGTCGGAGGGAGAATTGGGTCGTGGCAGGTTCCATCATTAGAAGTTTAGCTACTCATACTAATGCAAACCATAGCACTAATATGATTCATAATTCACAATTAGAAGTAAGAAGAAGAAGATAAAAACTCTGAAGAATTGATTGATATTCTCTCCCTTGTTCTTGCCTCCAATATTGTATAACACAAGCTTCCCCTGACTTCTGGGCGAGTTTAGGCTCTTATAGGTTTAGGTTAGTTTTCCAGAAAATTATACAAAAGCCCCTGCATTGTATCGCGCCTAACAGTCCGTCTGCGGCTGCGAATTCAACCGTGGATCCGGCCGCAGATTTTCACCTCTTTACTGCCTTCCTTCGCGAGCAGGTTCGCGTTCTTGCTTTTCTCGCTCTTTTTCACCCGGGCTACCCGTTGATTGGCCTTGTATGTTCATAATGACTTCAAAACACCCTTTATCTTCCTCCTAGCTTGGAGTGGCTCTTGCAAAACATAAATTTATCAATTAGAGCATTTTGTTATCTTTTACATTCTAATATCAATAAAGTGCGGTTAAATTAGATATAAATAGCGTCTGAAATACGTAATTATAGACTACTATCAGGTGGTTGTAGGCAGGGAAGCAGGAGGAATGACAACAGGGGCAATATATGTCATCGAAAGAGAGGCAAGTGGTGGCTCTTCTGAAATGGGGCCATATTTTTCTTTGCCCTCAAATCCCTAGGCAAAGAATTTATCAATAACTTGATTTCTTCTTGATTTAGCTTTGGCAAAAAAAATCTATTTTTGACACTTCCAAGCAAGACATGTCACCATTTATCAATCTATCTTCACGTAAGACGCCAGTAGGACACAACAACATGAAGATACCATACGCTATGCAGAAGCAAATTCTGAACTTTGCTAAAAGTAATAATAAGGCAGCTAATCTCAAAGTACTCCTAAACAATAAGAAAATAAGTAGATGATAACTTTATTTTATGTCTAATTTTTTTTTTAAGGATATAAAGGTTGATTAATATTTCGTATTGAAGCTTTGTATTTTTATAATAGTGTAAATATACACGTAAATAAGGGATAGATGAGTCTCTTTACTTGTTAACTATGCTCCATGGATCTTTCGTCTTCTTTTTTTTTACAGTTCACAAACTGAGAACTCAATCTAGAGGGAGCAGACACGCTAATGATCAATAATTGGTCAAATCATTAATTTTAATTAATTAATTAATTATTGGTTTTGTTTTCAATTTTTCAATATTGGACACATGTCAGGAGGTGTACATGGTTCGTTAAGATATGGGACTAGCTCACTAATTAAGTCTTGATGCTGTGGACTATCTCACTAATTAAGATATGTCGGTTTTGTCAACGAAAGGGACACTTAAACTCTCAAAGTGAAACAATAATTGCAATTGCAATGTTACATAACAAACGGATAGGAATAGCTCGTTATCGCTTACGGAAAATAGAAACCAAAACCGAGCAGTTTTAAGTGAATGGATACTTCGAAATAAAACGAAAAAATTGAATTTGATTAATTTAACGTATAAGACTTTGGAACAATTATAAAATTACAAAAACGAAATGATTCAGTTTGAACAGCAAAGAGCGATTAATCAAGTCCGATGACGGATTCTCCAACAAGTCTTACGAGGAGCTTTAGGACCTCTGAATAATTGTTTAAACAACGAGTTACATTTACGTAAAACTAATTATATTTTGGGATTGAAGAGAAAAACAACATATTTTCTGAAGGTACATACCACGATTGTAATGAGAAAGCACGGCATTAGGGAGTACTTGCATGCTTAATTTGTTGTCATTATACTGACAAATCAAGGTTGTAATTAGGACCACTGCATCTAATAAGACAAAAAAAGCAATTCATAATTTTTCAACTTGGCCATATTTTTTATATCATAAGCTGAATTTAGGAGATTTTATTATTTTATTTAACAAATAAGAAGTATCGAAATCTTTATTTTTTAACTTGGACTTGTACATTGACATGCCAACGAATAAATTGATTAGTTTATATTTCATGATGTACTATGTACGTGTTAGATAGTATATCTTTCAAGATGTAGATGCTAATAGCATTTTAACTTAATTGGCTCAACTCTCGGTCTAGCAAAATATCCCTCAAGTCATATTTTCTGATTATTAATCAGATGATTGATAAAAAATTTAAGAATTAATTCTCACTCCATATTCTTATAACTTCATTTCAGTAAGGAAAGAATGACATAATTATTATGGCAATGAATTTTAGCTGCTACAACCCACTTGGTTTCCCGTAACATATATAGAAATATCATATGAACGAGCACCGTTTCTTTTTACTATGACATAACAGTTCTTTTTACCTACTTCTCTCGCACTTTTTTCTCATGCTGTTGTCAAAATTCGTCTTTTCCTTTTGTTTTTGTTTGTTCCTGTGATCTTCAAATGACCTTCACCTCTAATTCTCAACAAACATATCAGGAAGTGAAAATTTTCATGAAAGACAAGTCTTCGGTCCAATGGATTATTTTCTTGTCAAGCGGATTCAGAATTTAAAGTTCATGAATATGATTACTTTTGGGAGAATTCTTAGCTAGCGTTCCGCTATAGATTCCCAATTTTTTTTTGAAAAATCTATTTTGGGTGAAGTTTGGCTTGAAGATGAAAATGTGTTTTTACATACGTTTTCAAAACATATTTTCCAAAATTATTTTGAAAAAACATGTGTATTATTAGGGATTTCGCCCAAAACCAGCTATTGAGCTGGTTTTGGGATTTTGCCAAAATATGGACAAAATCTATGGCCAAACATGTGTTTACCAAATAAAGCCCAAGTTTATTTTGGCAAAATCTATGGCCAAACGGGTCCTTCGTCTTTCAAACTTGAGGAACCCCCAAAATGAGGCTTTACAAATGTAAAAGTTAAACTCAATAGTTATCCAATGGATATCCATTTTCTAAGAGGATAATATGATTCTTATCCTAGACTCATTTTTAAATAGTTTATTATCCGACCCACTTTTAATGGGTGAATAACTGTTTTCATTTAAGCATTTTTTTACCACCAGGCGTGGACAACGATAGAGCTACAATCAATGAAGAGCGATCAATTTAACATCTTAGAAAAAAATAATGTGTATATAAATTAATAATTCCTATGAATTGTAGATATAAATTCAATTTTGAACGTTAACAGCGAATTTCCTGATTTGTGCAATTATCAAAATGTGTATTGCCAAAATTGATCCTTTTCTTTTCAAGAACAAAATAACAACAACAACAACAAACTCAGTATGTTTCCAACAGGTGGAGTTCTGGGGAGGGTAGTGTATACGAAGACCTTACCCATACCTGATGCATGTAAATAGACTGTTTCCAATAGACCCTCAGCTCGGGAAGGGTAAGAAGAAGGGGAAAGCAAGAAAGGAAGAAAGAAGGAAGATAAAGGATAAGGGAGAGATAAAGGATAAGTAGTACTAAATAATAACAACGGGGTAAGAAGAAGGGGAAAGCAAGAAAAGAAGAAAGAAGGAAGAGAAAGGAAAAGAGAGAGATAAAGGATAAGTAGTACCAAATAATAGCAAGAGGGAATACAATACTTGAGGTGAACAAAATCACATAACGCGATAAAAATATAAGAATATGAAGGGATATGTGTGCTACTAAGACTATCGGTAAGCCACTAAAACCTACCCACTAACCTTCTACCTTAATCCTCGACCTCCACATCCTCCTATCAAGGGTCATGTCCTCAGTAAGCTGAAGCAGCGCCAAGTCCTGTCTAATCACCTCTCCCCAGTACTTCTTAGGCCTACCTCGACCTCTTCTCAAACTCGCCATGGCCAACCTCTCACACCTCCTAACAGGACCATTGATGCTTCTTCTCTTAACATGTTCGAACCATCTTAGCCTCGACTCACGCATCTTGTCCTCCACGGAGGCTACTCCCACTCTGTCCCCGATAGCTTTATTCTTAATCTTATCTCTCCTGGTACACCCACACATCCATCTCAACATCCTCATCTCTGCTACTTTCATCTTCTGCACGTGAGAGTTCTTGACTGGCCAACACTCAGCCTTATACAACATGGTCAGTCGAACCACCACTCTATAAAACTTACCCTTAAGTGAGGCATATTCTTATCACATAAAACCCCGGAAGCGAGCCTTCATTTCATCCATCCTGCTCCGATGCGATGTGCGGCATCTTCGTCAATCTCCCCGTTACCTTGGATAGTAGACCTGAGATACTTAAAAGTCGCTCTCTTGGGGATAACTTGAGCATCAAGGTTTACCTCTATGTCTGCCTCATGGGTTCTGTCACTGAATTTGCACTCCAAGTATTTTGTTTTGGTTCTACTCAATTTGAAACTTTTAGACTCCAAGGTCTGTCTTCGAACCTCCAACCTCGCATTAACTCCGCTTCGCATCTCGTTAATCAACACTATATCATCGGAAAATAACATGCACCAAGGAAGCTCCCCTTGGATGTGTCGCGACAGTACATCCATTGCCAAGACAAATAAAATCGGGCTAAGAGTCGATCCCTGGTGCAACCCCATCACCACAGGGAAATGCTCTAAGTCACCACCCACAGTCCTCACCTGAGTCTTAGCATCATCGTACATATCCTTAATCACCCTAATGTACGCTACCGGAATGCCGCTAGCCTCCAAACACCTCCACAAGACCTCCTTCGGGACTTTATCGTACACTTTCTCAAGATCAATAAACACCATATGTAAGTCATTCTTCCTCTCCCTATATTGCTCCACTAATCTCCTTACCAGATGAATCGCTTTCATAGTCGTACGCCTCGGCATGAATCCAAACTGATTCTCAAAAATAGACACGCACCTCCTCACCCTAGCCTCCACCACCCTGTCCCAAACCTTCATAGTATGACTCAACAACTTGATACCCCTATAATTGTTGCAATTTTGGATATCGCCCTTGTTCTTGTAAAGCGGAACCATCGTACTCCACCTCTATTCTTCAGGCATCTTCTTCGTCTTAAAAATAACATTAAACAGCCCAGTGAGCCACTCCAAGCCTGCTTTCCCCGCGCTCTTCCAAAATTCTACCGGGATTTCGTTTGGCCCCGTCGCTCTGCCCTGGCACGTCTTACGCATCCCCCTTTCCACCTCCTTTACCGTAATCTGCCTACAGTACCCAAAATCCCGTCTTGCTACGTACTCTAGGTACTAAAACTTACAGTATATGATTAACTATTTAAATAGTATAATGTCTACGTGTGAATGAGTTATGTTGGCCCAAGATAAGTTTGTTTTGATGATTGACAAAGGAGCTCAAGCATGAACCAGATCCATACGCAGTGTACATAGACATGAGCATGTTCAGGCATAAGGCATGAACGTGAAGGAGATAAGTTTAAGTGGTTATATTTGATATCTCCTGAACGAAAATGTTGCATAAGTGATGAGGAGAATGACTCCTTACTCGAGAGAACTGTATCATAGATAAGGAAGGGGTTAGAGGTTGAAGATAACTAGAACTCTTCTACCATGGAAGAGTACAACATTAGAACTCTAGTCATTTCCACTCTACTAACTCTATAAATTGCAGGATGTTCTCACTTGGTACGCACAAACACTGAAGTTAAACATAAAGAAAATTAGCAAGGCGTTTTGAAAACAATTCTTGTGTGATTCAAGTGTACGAACCTGAAGCTACATGAACTAGATAGAAGAACCAATTCTAAGTGTCTTTTATTCTAGTTCATTAGGTCTTTTCAAATTGTACCTTTCAGCTTTATCTAGAGGCAATTGTATTAGGTACTCTGAGATATTCAAGTTAGAGTTAACTTGAAATTGTTGTTATAGTTAGAGGTTGGTTGCCACAACGGTATTAGTGGTAATCCTTAGGTTTACATGCACACGAAAATTGGACACCACACAAATCACCCTCCCCCCCCCCTGTGTGGCATTGAAGTATAAAACATCAATTGATCTTAGAGTGGGTTCTCCTTTGTTGTTTTAGACTTCAATACTACACATTATTATAAGTTAATTGTGCAGTACCCAATTTTCGAGTGCTGTCTAATAAGAAGAACCTGGTTCTTCTTAGTCTACTACTTACTACAGTTTGCGGAATAATTAAGCAGTAATAGTAAAGACATAGGGATTTTTATGTGGAAAATACCTGGCTCAAAAGGTGAAAAAACCACGACCTACTCCTCAGTAGGATTTGCTCAAAACTCTTCACTAAACACTGAGCTAAAACGGACTTACAAAATAAACTCTTTTGTAATCCTAGGACTAACTCTAATCCTCTTTGTATCAACTAGCCTCTAGCTAATTTCTACAGAATTCAAGCTAACTCTAACTTGATCAATTTGTACCTATTACAATTTTCTTCTAATAAAGCTGATAAGATACAATATTTAAAATCCTACTACAATCAACTAGACTCGATATACAAATAATGAAAATGTTCCTTCTAGTTGAACTGTAGCTTCAGATTCGCACAACAATTCTGCTTGCAAAACCTCTGGAACTTTTGCTTCAGAACTTGATTCACTTTTGTACTTGTGCGTCACTTCTTTCAGCAGTAATACTTTGATTATTTATAGAGGCCGTTTGTTGAGTCCATGATACAATTCTGATCCAACTCTTCCTTGGTAGACAAGTTTGATTGTAACTCAACTTCCTTCCTCTATTCCTGTCCTAGCTGAAATCAACTTCTGTCTTCTCTATCAATTTGCAACCTTTTCGTATTAGGAGACATTCTCTTAGTTCTTTGATATTTAACAAACTCTAATATCTCCTAGATTTGTACGATTTTCAATCCAACTGCTTCATATAGAAGTGTGTGCTATGATGGACCTGATTCAACTGGACACATGTTGTCAATCTTCAAAACTTATTCAGTGATATGGGCCAACAAATTCCCCCTTTTTGATGATGACAAACTCTGTGCATTTATCCTGTATACACATCCAACACTTTGTATTTTTGTGAGCATTAATCATCAAGAACCAGGTTCATTAGGTTATAAATATCACTTCAAATTTTTTTCAAAAAATGAAACAATAACTGGAGCACATCTTCCCCCTTTTGGCATCATCGAAAAGTTGCAAAATTATACTTACCAGTAATTAATTCTTACTCATGGCCAATTTAGGCAATTGCAGGTGCATACGTGATTAATCAACACAAGAAACCAAAAATGTAAGCTAAATCATAAATGGAGACATTTGTCAAAACACCAAGATTTCATTTAATTAACATAGTTGATCAACACCAAAACATATTAAAACAAAGACAATCAAAACATGAGTACGTCAGAATTAAAAAACTGAAACAAACAACTAAACACAGTCCCGAACTGGGCACTTGAAAGGATAGGATGGGGTAGTTATGGAAATTCCTAAGTTTGGGGTGGTGCAGATGAGGAAGGACTCTTGGTTTGGATAAGAGAAAACATTTGGTCTAAGACACCCTCATTTTTCTCCTTCTCCTTGGCTAATTCAGCTTTGAGAGCATCACGCTCACCTTCTACCTCAACTAAATGAGTCTTCTAGTGAAGGATCTCCATATCCTTTTGCTAACTTTCTTACACCAGAGTACGGACCTTGCTGTTAACCGGTTTCTTCCAAGATGAACCAGGTTCATCTGCCGGGGCACTGACAGTGTAATCACATGATAGCAAAGTGTCCTTCCCAAAGAAATCCTTAGTAGTAGCCATTTCAGCCTTCTTTGTGGGAACTCCAAAATGACCCAGAACTGCAGTAAGTACAAATCCATAAGGAATCACATGGGCCTTGCTGCCATTTACCACCCTGTCCAAAAGCTGGATGATCAAAGATGGCCAATTGATCTGCTTGCCTCTATATAAGCATTCCATGAGCGTTAGATCCATATAGTTGGCAATGTGCCTGCGCTCTTGTCTTGGCAGCAGAAATTTAATCACAAACTCAAAGAACAACTTGTGTTCAGGCTTCATCTCGCTTTTGTACACTGCCCTGGGTTCAGGCTCTTCTTCATTGTCACAAAAGAATCTGGTGATGGTAAGTGCTGAGGCCATTCCATCCAAGCAAGGCCATATCTGCCTTGTATAATCATCATATCCCTCAGATGAAATGTCTAGAATGACTCCCAGTTCTTGTGCGTCAAAAGAGACTTCCACTCCCCTGACCAATGATGTAACCCTTCCTCCAATCACAGTTGCATTCCCCATGATATCCACTACTTCATTTCTTACTAGCCTGCCCTCCAAGCGAAGGACCATGTCCTTCCAGCCTTGAGCCGCCAGAAAATCCACTAAGTACCTCATACCTGGCTCCTCCAAGTCTTTCAGCAATTTTCCTTTCAAAATATGTCGCTTTCCAAACATGGAAACTCTGTCCATCGACACTTCTCCAACCTCCTTATCATCATCTCCACTCCAATCAAGATCATTATCTTTCTCAACAATCTGAACTTTCTTCTTCGACTTTACCTTGGACCGTGTCCTTGTAGATGTACCCACGGTGGTAGCAGACATAGGTGCTGACTTCTTTGAGGAAGTCTTAGTCAATTTTGCTTTGGGTGTCTTGACCACCACTGGAGTAACCTCTTCATTCTGTTGGACCAGATCCAACATCTCATTAACAGCAATAGCCTCAACAGGCTCCCCTATTTTCGCTTTCCCTTTCTCAGTTCTCTTTCTTTTGCTCTCTTCAAGAGCTTTTTCTAGCTTTTCCTCTTCTTCACGAATAGTATTTCTTGTAGCTCGTACCCTTGGAACAGGTACACCAACAGACTCATCAGTTTTCCTCTTCTTTGAGGCCTTAAACTTAATGGACTTGGGAGTCCTTCTCTTCTTGGGGTTGTATGAGTCCCCCAGTTTATTAAGTCTCTCAACCAAGGTTTCTTCCCCAGAAGAAACACGATCATCTATCTCCTTCATAAGATGTTCTAATCCAGCAGCAGCATCCTCCACTTCATTAGTTCCCCCTAAAAGTACGACATCATCTTCAAGATTATCAGGAAAGGGGCCACAAATACTGAGTATGGAACCATCCTTCCCAATACCCCTCACACCTACATCTCCCTCATTCACACTAATTTTCCCAGTTTTTCTTGGCCTTCTTGGAACTTCCACATCCACCACAGACCCAACCAGCACAAATCTATTTTCAGAATTTAACACAGAGGTAACATCAGTCTTACCTTTCTCAGCACTTGACGAACCAGGTGCATCGTCCTCTTGTGCAGATTAAAATGATTCACTGGATGAATCAGGTTCGGGTTCTTCTTCAGCCTGTAACAAATCTTCCAAGAACTTTGCTCGTGACCCTGAAGCCACAGATTTTCGTGCAAGAACCTTGACACGACGGGGTTTTGAGGCTGGAATAGGGTTTGGTCTAGTTCTAAGAGCCTCATGGTATTCAGGGGTTTCAGGTGTCTCATAGGATTCAAACTTATATACCGGTGGGGAATCAGACTCATATACTCCTTCATCGTAGTCACAATTTTGAGAATCAGATGAAGCAGACGACATTTTTAATTTTTGAGAGAAAAGGAAGAAAGGGCAAAAGACAGTGAAGATTTGAGTGTTGAATGACTTGAACAGGATTCGTCTATAGCTTTATTCACTATGGGTAATGATGGCCTATTTATAACTTGTGGCTGGGGTAATTGTAACGGACGAGTATTAACACAAGTAGGATACTAATCGATTAAGGACTGTCAGTGATTTGACATTGATTAGACTGTTTCTTTCCCCCTAAAACTAAACTAATTTAATGAGACGGAACTTCTTGAAACTGGTCCATTTTGGGTAAGTACAAGAATTTGAACTGAACCATAAAAGAATAGAGTCCTACTCATGTATGACTGTACTTGAATTAATACATGTATGGAGATGAAAACGTACCTTGTCAGTCATGTAAACCAGCATGGATGAACCAGGTTCATCCTGAAAAAAACTTTATTTTACCTCAATTCACAAAGAGAGAAACATCATTAGCAACTAGGGAATCATATTAATACATGGCAGAAGAGTATGACAACAAAGACATAGTGCTGAGCAATGATTAATCTGATTGAGTGACCTAATTAACATTTCTAGCCATAAATCTTTCCCTTTTTTTAAATAGGTGATCTTAATCATCCCTAATTCAAGCTTGTTTCTCTCATAATGCTCCCTACTCAATGCTTTGGTAA
>ML261627.1:96683-141233 GCA_005239495.1 Nicotiana undulata | reverse complement strand
TATATATATATATATATAAGGGTGTACATGGACCAGGTTGGTTCGGTTTTTATCCAAATCAAACCAAACCAATTATATCGGTTTAGATTGGTTCGGTTTTGTCGGGTTTTTTCGGGTTTTCGATTTTTTTTTGTTACATGAATATTATTCCAATCTTGTTAAAGTTATAGATAAAGTTTTGAAAAGTGAATACATGTTTAGTAAATATTAAAAAAATTAACAAACATATGATCTATTAAAATATTCTAATGGGAGAATTTCTTTAGTAACGCAAGATAGTTATTTTCCTAGTCGTCTAACAATAATTTTCGTTAATGTACCCTTTCTAGGTTAACACATGAGAGGATCCCAAATATTTTAATATTTTTAAAGAAAATTCAATGTAAAGTCTTAAAAATATAGGGAAAAAGGCAATTATTATCCCTGTATTATTGTATATAGTTCACGTTTTTCCTCTGTTTCACTTTACGTCCAAAACCACCCTACCGTTAACAAACTTGATAGAAATGCCCCTAACCCTAACGTCCCTCCACCGTGGCAGCTGACCCCCTCAATTTTTTCCATGTCAGCATTTCTATCATTTAATCCTTAAATTTATTATGTATTATTTTTTATTTTTAAGATAAAGGGAATTTTGTGGGTCCCAGTTAATTATTAACTTTTTAACTCTTTCTTTTTCTTCTCCCTTTCTCCTCTGTTTCCAGCGTTATTATCCTCTCCGTCGAATTAAAATTCAACCAATCAACTTTGATTTCTATAAAAAATTCAGATAAAGGTTAAGATAAAGAAAATTCACTGATAATCTTTTGGCCAAATCTGAGCGTGGTTCTTCACCGCGCGGGCATTTTTCCCAGCACCAGGTGGCCGGAAATGGAGTTCCGACCGTCCAAATCGACCAAAACCAATGTGAAATAATTTTTGCTGATGAGGAGATTGCTCCCAACACCTCAAACGACAATAACAACGGGCCAATCTTCTCGAATCTGAAGAAAACAAATTCTGCAGAGTCGATCATGCCTGGTGCTCGACAAAATGCCAAAGTCAGTTCCCATGCTCAATTGGGCGAGCAAAGCATTCAACAAGCTTCCCCTGATCCTAAGGAAGCTAATCGTAGTCCAAATTCACAAGCAGCATTGGGCGAGCAAAGCATTCAACAAGCTTCCCCTGATCCTAAGGAAGCTAATCGTAGTCCAAATTCACAAGCAGCTCAAAAATCTGATGATCGAGTTTTGTTTTCTTCACCAGACTTTCAGGTGGTCGACAATGGTGGCCAGCCCTCCCCAGCACCTCACCAGCCCTCCCAGGTATTACACACACCAATTTGAAGAAAAATCAAAAGCTCCCAGTTAAAAATGCAACACCTCCATCCCAACCTACTCTACAACTCCCCCCAACTGCTACTACTGTTTCTCACCCAACTAGTTCAAATCTTAAGTCAAAACTCAGACTAACCAATCCCCCCACCCCCACCTCCTCCACCAGGCCGAGCAACTAGCTGCTGCAGGATTGGACGTCTATCTATCTCACCACGCTCCCCTACTCCTATAATTGCCGGAAGTTACTTCGGCGTTTGTCGTCGTAGGTAGCAGCGTCAAAATGTGTACATAACAGAAAAAATACAAAGGCAAAAAGATATGAGAATTCTTCTGCTTCACTATTGTTCTTGGATGTCTTAGCTGAGAGAGAAGAAAGCGGGAGAAGAAGATGATAAAGTTTTAATAAGAAAAGAGGTGGGTTAATTAGTGGGACCTGCTGACATGGAAGCTGACATGGAAAAAATTGAGGGAGTCAGCTGCCACGGTGGAGGGACGTTATGGTTAGGGTAATTTTTAAAACTTCATTAACGGTAAGGACGAGAATGGGCGAAAGGTATAACGAGTGGCCCAAGTAACACAATAAACAATAGTAGAGGGGCAATTTTGACCCTTTTCCCAAAAATATATATAAAGATTATATATTTATATGTCGGTTTGGTTCGGGTTTTTCTATTCAATACCAAACCAAACTTAGTCGGATTTTTTTAATAGGGTTGATTTGATTTTTCGATTTGATGCGGTTTTCCGATTCGATCGGTTTGAACCCCTATATATATATATAGTAGATACGTTGCTTTATCCTTAAGTTTTACCATGGAGATCAATCTTTCGAAGAATTATTAGAATCATTTGTGGCCAGATGGCTATTGCTTATAATACTGAGAAAATTTCACATAAGAACAATTGAGCTCCATGCCTTTTAATTTTATAGCTCATATTTTAATTTATAATCAATTAGCTCAAAATAATAGGCTAACATTGAACATCCAACTCCAATAGGTTCTAAAAATTATCATTTAATTTTTGAAAAAGATTTCTCAACCTTTTAAGTTAATTTTCGAATCAGTAACTGTGCCTCAAATATTAGTTCAACAAAACAAATCCATTTGGATGGTGAAAATTAAATTTTTAACAAGCTTAAACATGTGGGTTTAAATTTCCAATTTTGATTTTGTGAGAAATTTGGAGTGAGTGTTATTTAGACTTGTTAGAAATAGTATAAGGAGGTTGTATATAAAATTTGAAATCATTTAATGGAGATTTGGACTGGTTTTGAACAAGAATTGCAACTGAAAATACACTTGTATAAATGTGTATAATAGTGTATAAGATGTGTTTATACACTCATATACACTATTATACAATATTATACATAATTATACAAAAAAACTGACTTCGTCTTCTTTTTTGCGTCTTTTCTAAAATTTAACTCAAATCTTGCTCAAATCTACTCCAAATCACTTCAAATTTAAAATTTGAACTCCTTTTGATATTTTCAATCAATTGGAATAACACCCAATCCAAGCAACTAACAAACTCAAAAAATCCTATTTTCGAAAGCAAAGCTTTGAATGACCTTCAATGGTGGACGTCTACTCTTCAATTTTCTTACATTGCAACCAGGTGACACTGGGTAAGAAGAAGCAATAGCGGACGACTCTTTGAAGCATATGTAGAAGATGTGAGAAGAAGAAAGAGTGAAAGCAATAGTTGTGAGAATTCATATTTAACTCCATAGCTTTTAGAAGTAATGGTTGTAAGAACACAAGTTTTGAATTTGCTAGTGCTTTCAAGATATGTACAATTATGAGCTAGGTTGGGTAAAACTTTAAAACATGAGCCATTTTTTGTTATGGTGTGAGGTCATGTGTATTTTCTTGTAATTTTTTCTATAATACTACTAGTTTATATCTCAAAATCTTACTCCACTTCTACCCCTTTAGAGCCCGTTTGGACATAAAAAAGTTTTTCCTTGTTTTCAAAAAAATTTCACTTTTTTCGAATTCAGTGTTTGTTCATAAAATTTCTAATTTTCACTTAAAGATGCATTTTGGAAATTTTCGAAAATTTGAAAATTTTCAAAAAGTTGTTTTTCAAAATTTGCACTCAAATCATTCACAAAATTTCAAAAACAACTCAAACTGAAATTTATGTTCAGAAATAACTCTAAGTTTCAAATACAATTTTCACTTGAAAATTTTTTCACCATTTTTTTGGAATTTTACAATTCTTATGTCCAAACGACTACTTATAGTTGATAAGTTGAAGAAAGAAAATTTTCAGCTAAACATTTGAAATATATTATGTTATTTCTTGGAGAAGAAAAAATTGTAAACTTATAGCATTGTTTATGTAAAACAATTTTCAGCAAGCAAATTAAACACGTGTATGACTTTTGACTTAGAGTTAATTAAATTGACATTGGAATAAAGAGAGAAAGGTACCGACTTGTCCTTGTACTATTCGGAAAATGCTTAAATTTGGCTTCCAATCCACTTTTGGTTCAGAATTACTTAGAAGCTTCGTCCTGGGGTCAAGAGTTAAAATACAGTAGGATAATATTAGACCATCAAAGTGTAAAATACAGGAAGGTAATATTAGACCAAAAGTTTAACGTGATGCGAAGTTACTCGGTTTAAACGAGTGCAAGAGAATTTTGACCATTTTTCCCATTAGGAATGTACTCATCCATACTTTAGAAAAAGGAATTAAACTATATACACAAATAATGTAATTTGTTTTTACAGTATTAAAGTATTTTAACCTAATATAATAGGTTAATTTTAAACCATAACCAATTACTCCGTAAAAATAGCACGGGTTAGCCAGTTTTCGGACTGGTCATTGAAAAATAGCCAGCGATTGCAAAGTCATTGAAAAATAGCCAATATTTTGCTGCAACACGGAAAGTTCCAATATAATATACTGGAGATCGGTGTACTTGTGTATGAACTTCCAGCATATTATGTTGGAAATTCAACACGTGAAAAGTTCTAGCATAATATACTAGAGATTGGAGCACCTGTGTATGAACTTGCAGCATATTATGCTGGACGGATATATTATACTGGAACTCCAGTATATTATGCTGGAAGTCCAATATGTTATACTGGAACTCCATTATAATATATTGGAGTTCCAGTATATTATGCTGGAGTTCCAATATATTATACTGGAATTCTAGTATATTATGATGGGGTAGTTTTCAAATTTTGAATATATTTTCGTTCAAATTTATCTTTACATAAAAATGACTAAATTTTAATTACTTTTAAAAATGTGACCTTTTTTTAATAACCACTTGTAAATCTGATTATTTTAAAATTAATCCACAAGTTAAATAAACTCCAAGTAGAATATGTACCGTAGTCCGTAAAGTACAACTTGTAGTTCAAATAAGCTATGCACTTTGAGTTTAGAGATCTATACTATATAAATAGCGAATTATGGGCTTGAGTGTGTTGGGCTAAATCCAGATCCTCTGACGAAACGGGTGAAGTAAAATCGTTTCCTTCTCAAAACGCAAGAACAAAAAGGATATCAAAATTCATCCTCTGAACCAAATCCAAAATTCGAACAAGTTGCTTTTCAATCTTCAGATTTTCCGATATATTGATCGCAATTCTCGTTAAACCTTTTCTTCCTAATCTCTTTGTTTTTTGCATATTCCAATTTTGGTTATATCTGTAAAACGATAACAAAGAAAAAGTAAATCAGAAGCCAATGGGAAGCCGGAAGTCTTCGTCCAAGAAAAAATCTTCCAAAAAGAAGAGGCCCAAAATTTCCTCTAAGGTCTCCTATTTTCACTCTCCTTTTCTATACACACACAGACACATTAATTCACATTCTCCTCTCTTGCTCAGTACTCATTATGTATAATGTTCTTCGTTTTACTTAATTTGCTTTTTTAGGGCTTATATTTCTCTGTTTACTGAATTAATCTAGTGTAATGTGATGCAATATTTGCTGATAACCTCTTATAATGATACTAACTTTTGGGTCTTTTCATGAGTGCATTACGTCAAGGGATGGAAAAACTGTTTTTCTTTTTTTGGGGTAAACTGAAAATAAAAAACTTCTCCTTTTGCTAAAAATAGATATAAAACTGTTTTCCAATGAATAAGGATCAAAAAGTACTTAATAGGCTGTTTTGTTTTAAGGTACAGTAGCTATATATATTAACATGACTAAATTGGGAGAAAAAGTGCTATATGGATTATGTTGATGCAAATATGTTACCTATGTTAAACTACATTTATAAACAAATCTTTAGTTTAGTGAGGATTCACGTGATATAGTTCATGCGGGAGTGTAAAGTCACATTGCATAGTCATTCTGAATTGCCATAGCTGGTGACTATTGTGGAATAAATCTAGAGAACTAGCTTTTCTAATCCGATTTGTAGAAAAATCTTTACCTGCGCTTTTTAATACTCATATCTAAGAAGGCGTCATAGTAACATGGTAAAACAGATATCTAAGCTCTTGTTTAAATATCTTTTTTGGTGTTTCAGTTTGTAATTTCTGAAACTGACACAGGAAGAAAGAATTATGAAAGACTTACTAGCAAGCAGACGTTGTCACCTCTTTATTGAAAACATTTAATAACTAAAATATCCATAGTTACTTTAATGAGAAATTGCAAAAATCCCTTTAATTATGATAGGCATGCTTCTCTAGGACAATGTTAAGCTAATTAATATGTGCTGTTTTCATATCAATACTTTCTCGTCTTGTCGCTGGCATCCCCAATTTATTTTCCTTTATTATACATCTTCATGTGTTGTGTGGTTAGATCCGGAAGAGAAAAAGCAGAAGAAACAAATCCAAGAAGTTTTCCAGTTCTGAGGATGACACGTCATCTTCTGCTTCCTCCGATTATTCTAGCAGTCCACAGTCTTTGTCCTCCAGTTCAGAGGATGATTATAGTAGGAAAAGTCGTAGGCACTCACGTGATGTTAAACACGTGAAGAAAAGAACTCGGAGAAGATCCTCAAGCCGAGATGTCAATGAGGGTTCACCCCTTGTAAAGAAAAGAAAAAGGTCAAATAGAAAAAGTCTTGATTATGGGAGGAAAGTGCAGAAGAAGAAGCGACGGAGACGCACTAGTATTAGCTCCAAAAGCAGCGATTCGAGAAGTTGTTCTAGTTGTCGATTTGAAACTAGTATTAGCTCCAGAGGTAGTGATCGTACTAGTGGTAGTGAGGATATTGATTTGAAGAGTCCCAGAATTAAGTCAAGAAAAGGGATGAAAGAAAAGAGAATTTGTAATGAGCCAAGCATTGAAAAGAGGAGTGGAAGTAGGGGGCCAACTTGTTCTTCATGTAATCATCAATCATGTTCTTGTAATACTACTCACAGTGGGAAGGTATATGTGGAAGAGAATAATCCTAAGCGCTTAAGATCTGTTATTACTGTTCCAGAAAAGACACACGAGAAAGAGGGAGACAAACAGGGAACAGATATGCTTAAGGAAGAGATTTTGAATAAGCATCATGATTTCCCTTCCTGCAGAAACCATGACAATATTGACCTGGAAAGTAAAAGGAAATTAGCTTCTTGTTCTTGTTTCTCGTCTAATCAAACAATGCCGGTTGAAAATTTGATCATAGCTGATGCAGTTCCTCCCAATAGTGAAACTATTGGCCCCGCAAAAGTTGGTGGTGGTATAGATACTCATCCAAATAAAGTCAAGGAAGTAAGTCACAATAATGGAGGTGAGAGTGTGGTTTCTGATAGTAATGCTAATTCAGGTTTCGAGGATCTTGAGACTCTCCTAAGGAAAAAAGCATTGGAGAACTTGCAGAAGTTTCGTAAAGAGCTTCAAACCAATTTGAAATCTGGTGGCAAGGAAAAGAAGAATGACAGTGATGTTAATCAGTTATCCCCTTCAAGGACTGAGGTTGCACTGTACAAGTCCTTGGACAAGGAAAATAAGGAGGGATTGGCTTTAAATCAAGTTATAGGATGTAGAAGCAAGCTTGTAACTAATAAGGAGTTCCCTCATTCCACTAAGATTGAGATAAGTACTCCAGCCGAAAAGAACAACGGAAAAGGAACTGGATACATTAAGGAGAGTATTACGCAACCTTCTGATAAATCAGCTTTCTCACAGAGTCCAGAAAAGGAGGACCATACCACTGCGCCACTTCATATCGATGAACCAGAACCTGGTAAACCATCATGTAGTACCACAGTACAGACATATAAAAAGGAAGATCCATTGGCTTCCGAGAGAAACATAAATAAAACACCAGATCCTTTGAGACCTGGAGTTCTTAGCACTGTGACCAGGGATAACTTAGGCATGGGAGCTGTTAATGCCAGTATCCATCCTAATGTAGAAACTTCTAGTGTCAGATCCACATCTGAAGGACTTACTTCAAAACACCAGCCAGATGGAACCAAGGATGGTTCTCAGTTCGAACAAAAGACCATGTCTGTAATGAGGGGTGGTGAAATGGTACAGGTATTATAATCGTATTCCATTATTTATGCATGTCAGGCGGGGATTTTCCAACTTCGGGTTGATAAATAATCCTACAAGTAAATAAATCTCGCCCTGTTTGGTTTAGATTCTTTAAATTGTTTCTGATTATTTAAATGATTAAGTATGAGAGAATTGATAGAAATTAAATAGTTTAATAGTTAGTAAGTAGCTCTGACTATAGAGTTCTTTTAGCAATAGCCAAACACTGATAGTAGGGAGCAAACTGATTTAACCAGGTAAAATAATCCTAAGCAAACAGGCTTTGTATTTGGTTAAGCTTTCAAAAAACAACTTTGTTCTCTCTCCCAGACTTAATATTTTTAATAGTACATAATGATTGATCCTTTCTTGTGGGCAGTCCCTGTTGGAAATTCATTACTAGAGATAAAACTTGCATATGTTTTCATATTTCTCTAACCTCTGCCAAGCATATCTGATAATATACGTGCTTTGTTGTATTCGGGTTTTTGGTCAACTCTTTTGCACCCGGTGGGCACACCCTTGGCTAATTTCTGATTAACTTACTTTTACATACTTTTAATTAAAGAGAAGAAACAAAAATGCATGCAAAGTCTCCATTTTTTGGGACTTTTGTTTTTTTCCCTTACTAGTAGAGTGTCTATGGGAGTCGCTTGAAGCACGTCTTTATCTCATAAAAACTCAGCTCTCAAGTGTAGATGGACTGATGAGGCGAAGTTTAATAGTTGATGTCTTTACATAGCTTGAGTATTGTTACCATTCACATACCTGTGAGACATTTCTAAAATGTTCCAATTCTTATTTGTTTGATCTCATCTTCACATGGTGTATGACTGTATGTTGGCCAGGTAAACTACAAGGTTTACATCCCTAAGAGGGCTCCTGCTCTAGCCAGGAGACAACTCAAGCGGTGATGTGAGGAGGTACAATTTTCGTGCCATTTGGGTCCTTTTTTAGATTCTTAATCAAATTGGCTTACTGCAGTGTACTGAGTTAGGACTTAGGTGCTAGTTGGCTGAATTTTGAAGTTCCTGAGATGACTACACTGCGAATGCTTGTGTATCAAAGATTATTGAAAACAGAAAAAAACTTACGGACAACGATATCTTTAGTCAAGTGTGTCTTGAACAGAAAAAAGAATAAAATTTAAGCATGTCACATTGAAGATCTCTTACTTCCTGTTGCGCTATTTTTTTCAATGAAGTTAATCCCTTTCCACAATTATTGTAAACAGATTTCAGAGAGGTTATTTTCCCATCGGCCGCAGTCTGCTAAATGTGTATTGAATTGTATTATTTAGCAGATCCAGTCCATACTTTGGTTAACTCAAGGTTCCAGCGACACACTGGTGAAAGATTGACTGGTATATTTGATTGACTGAAACGTCTCAACTCTCAAGTGTTGTATTATTTTGTTATGGACTGGAAGTGGGTTTTTGTGACTCATTTTGTCTAACAAGCTGCTTTGTTTTTACAATTCGAGAAACAGCTAATATATGTATTATTATCATGAAAAATATTAGTTTTTGGTTTGGTTTAAATTGCTTTTCTTCGTATTGGATTTTTGGGTTTCCTTTCATGCGTCGTTGACAAGCATAGGCATGAGATCAAGCAGCCAATAGTCTTATGGTTTTCCTTTCTGAAGGAGCAGTAGACATAGGGATGGCAATGGAGCGGGGCAAGTGCGTATTTCATCATTCGTGGGGCGGGTTATAACTTTTAAAAAAAAATAATAATAATGTGGGGCGGAGCGGGTTGAGATTTTATTTTTTTCAACTAAAACCTAAAACGTTCAATCTTCTTTAATTGTTGGGTTCCCTTGAGTAATGTGATCTTATCATTAATAATTACCTAAAATGCCGCAAAACATGTGCCTTTTTTCCTATTTTTTTCTTCGTTCTTTCGTTTCTTAATATAAGTTGTGACATTGCTTTTCAGTTTATATATATTTGTGCAGACTCTTTCTTTGTGAGATACAAGCATCCTTCTGAATGTACCAATAGGAAGCAAAACTAAAATATATGTATCTCTTTCATAAATTGAGTTCTGGCACTATGAATTATGATTGTAATTACTGGCCAAAAGAAAAGGGAGAGACAAATTTTTATTTAAAAAAAAATTTGTTGGGCAGGACGGGGCAGGTGGCACTGGTTTAAGTGCTATGCAGGCCGGTCCCCAATTTAAATATGAAATGCGAAGTAAATGTCAATAAACATCGATTCTAACAGTACATCAAAAATAAAGATAGGAAAGCAGGGGGAAACTAACTAAACATGGCGCATAGAGTGTCAAGTAAGCAATTTAATATGGAAACAATAGGCATGCTTTCCTAATCTAAGATGAACAATTAAACACGTAGAAATGATGTAATAGAATAACAAGACACTGTATAATTTTTTAAGGAAAAGTGAGATTTTTGCAGAAATGGCATGTGTACGTACTCGTCACCTCACGTGCACGGCGCCCACACAACAATTATATCAAAACAACCTAAGAGAAAATTCTCCAACACAGAGTTAGGCAAGTCACTTACCTCGACTGCTCTACTCAACTCGAAACCACGTTCTTTCCACGAGTACCTGACTCCGAATGGCCCAAATCTATTCAATTCAATTGCACAATGTAATTATCACTTTAAGAAATCAATCTAGCTAATTAGTTCGAAGTTAATACGCGAAATTAGGAAAATTACCCAAAAAGTCCCCCGGGCCCATGCCTCGGAATCAAGTGAAAGTTACCAATTTAGAACGCCCATTCACTCACGAACACTCTCGAACAAGAACCATCGGAATCCGACATCAAAATCCCATTAAATTCTCGGATTTCTACTTGGGGAACTTTTCTCCCATTATTCAAAATTTCCCCCCAAATTCCTTGATTAGATTGAAGAAATTGTTATATATTAGTGATATATAGGTGAAATAGAATTAGGAATCGTTACCTATTAGTCTTCTCTTCAAAACTCACTCAAAATCGCCTAATCCCGAGCTACAAATCGTTTTTAGAAGATATGAAATTCAAACTCTCGAATTAGATGATATCTGCCCTGCGATCCCGCACCTGCGACCCATTGGACCGCACCTGCGGAAAAGGCATCGCAGGTGCGGAAATTCATTAATGGGCTGGGGTCGCACCTGCGGTCTCTGGGCCGCATTTGCGGCTCTGCATCTGCGGATTCCTCACCGCACCTGCGAGCCCAGCCGCCTAAGCCCAAAAGTCGCACTTGCGCATCATTAAGTGCACCTGCGTGTCCGCACCTGCGGCTCTCCTTCCGCAGGTGCGAAACACCGGAACCAGAAATGCTTCAGCTGGTGTTTAAGTCTAAAATTTTCCCGTTGAACATCTGAAACACCATCGAGGCCCCCGGGACCTCAACCAAAACTACCAACCAATCTTAATACCTCATCCGAACTTAGTTGAGTCTTCAAAACACATCATATAACACCAAAATCACAAATTGTACATGGATTCAAGCCTAAGAACTTAGAAATTTTCCAAAATCTACAACCGATGCCGAGACACGTCAAAACTAATCCGAATGACCTCAAATTTTACGCACAGGTCATAAATGACACTACGGACCTGCTGCCACTTCCGAAATCCCATTCTGAGCTCGATATCAAAATTTTATCTATCGGCCGACATCGCCGAAATTCTAACTTTCGCCAATTCAAGCCTAAAGATATTACAGAGCTCGAAAAGATATTCCGTACATGCTCCTAACCCCAAAATCACCCAACGGAACTAACGGAGTCGAAGGAATTCCATTCCGGACCCGTCTTCACACAGTTTCAACTACAACCCGTTTTCTGAAGCCTAAACTCATATATAGGGACTATGTGTCCCCAAACTCTCCAGAAACTATAACTAACCACTCCGACAAGTCCCATAAGCAGATACAAACGCGGGGAAAGCAGTTATTAGGGGATCGGGTCACTAACTCTCAAAACGACCGACCGGGTCGTTACATTCTCCCCCTCTTAAGAAAATCGTTCGTCCTCGAACGAGTATAAAGACCTACCTGAAGCTGTGAAAAGATGAGGATACTGGGTGCGCATATCCTGCTCGGCCTCCCAAGTCGCCTCCTCGACCGGCTGACCCCTCCACCGAACCTTAACTGATGCAATATTCTTTAACCTGAGCTGTCTGACCTGTCTATCCAATATAGCTACTGGCTCCTCAACATATGATAAATCCTTGTCCAATTGGACTGAACTAAAATCCAAAACATGGGTCGGGTCACCGTGATAATTCCAGAGCATAGAGACGTGGAACAACAGATGAACTCCTGCTAGGTTGGGAGGAAAGGCTAGCTCATAGGCAACCTCCCCAACACGCCGCAATATCTCAAAAGGGCCAATAAATATCGGACTCAACTTACCCTTCTTCCCGAACCTCATGATGCCCTTCATAGGCGATACCCAAAGCAAAACCCGATCACTAGTCATAAATGCCATATCATGGACCTTCCGGCCCGCATAACTCTTCAGCCTGGACTGAGATGTGCGAAGTCTCTCCTGAATCACTTTCACCTTGTCCAAGGCATCCCGGACCAAATCTGTACCCAACAATCGGGCCTCGCCCGGCTCGAACCATCCCACTGGAGACCGGCACCGTCTACCATACAAAGAGTCATACTGTGTTATCTAAATGCTGGACTGGTAACTATTATTATAAGAAAACTCTGCAAGCGGCAAGCATTGGTCCCATGACCCTCCAAAATCCATCACACAGGCACAAAGCATATCCTCAAGAATCTGAATTGTGCACTCGGACTGCCCGTCCGTCTGAGGGTGAAAAGGTTGTACTCAACTCTACCCTGGTGCCTAGCTCCTGCTGAACGACTCTCCAGAACCGTGAAGTGAACTGTGTACCTCTGTCTGAAATGATATATACTGGAATATCGTGAAGGCGAACAATATCCCTGATATAAATCTCAGCCAACCTCTCAGATGAGATGTAGTCAACACTGGAATGAAGTGGGCTGACTTGGTCAACCGATCCACGACCACCTAAATAGCATCGAACTTTCTCAAAGTCCAAGGAAGTCCAACCACAAAGTCCATGGTGATCCGCTCCCACTTCCACTCTGGAAGCTCAATCTGCTGAAGCAACCCTCCTGGTCTCTGATGCTCATATTTGACTTGCTGACAGTTGAGACACTTGGCCACAAACTCTACTATATCCTTTTTCATCCTTATCCATCAGTAGTGCTGTCTCAGGTCTTGGTACATCTTCGCGGTACCCGAATGAATGGAGTACTGCGAGCTATGGGCCTCCCCAAGAATCAAATCCTGAAGACCATCCACATTGGGCACACAGATCCGACCCTGAATCCTCATCACACCATCATCTCCTATAGTCACATCTCTGGTGTCACCCCGCCGAACCCTGTCCTGAAGAACCAGAAGGTGTGGATCATCATACTGGCGCTCTCTGATGCGATCATAAAGAGAAAATCGGGAAACCACACAAGCTAATACCCGACAAGGCTCTAAAAGATTCAATCTCACAAACTGACTGGCTAAGTACTGAACATTCAAGGCTAAGGGCCTCTCAACTGCCGGAAGATATGCCAAACTCCCCAAACTCTCCGCCCGGCGACTCAAGATGTCAGCCACCACATTGGCCTTCGCCAGGTGGTATAATATAGTGACCTACGCTGGCGCAAATTGAGGTCCTTCTGCTTGAACAAGTGCTGCAAACTCCTATGATCCGTGAAAATCTCACAGGGAACACCGTATAAATAATGACGCCATATCTTCACGGCGTGAACAATCGCTGCCAACTCGAGGTCATGAATTGGATAGTTGTTCTTATGAACCTCCAACTTTCTGGACGCGTAGGCAATCACCCTACCGTCCTGCATCAATACCGCTCCAAGGCCAATCCTCGAGGCATCACAATAGACTGTATAGGACCCTGAACCCGCAGGCAATACCAACACTGAAGTTGTAGTCAGGGTTGTCTTGAGCTTCTGAAAGCTCTCATAACACTCCTCAGTCCACCTGAACGGAGCACCCTTCTGGGTCAGTCTGGTGATAGGTGCTGCAATAGATGAAAATCCCTCCACAAAGCGGCGATAGTACCCTAGCAAACCAAGGAAACTGCGGATCTCAGTAGCTGATAATGGTCTAGGAAAACTCTGCACCGCCTCCACCTTCTTAGGGTCTACCTTGATCCCGTCACAAGACACCACATGGCCCAAGAATGCCACTGAATCAAGCCAAAATTCACACTTAGAAAATTTTGCATACAACTTTTTATCCCTCAAAGTTTGGAGAATAGTCGTCAAATGCTGCTCATGATCCTCCTCGGACTGAGAATATACCAAGATGTCGTCAATGAACACAATGACGAAGAAGTCAAGATAAGGCCGGAACACACAGTGCATCAAATGCATAAAGGTTGCTGGGGCATTGGTCAGCCCGAACGACATGACAAGAAACTCATAGTGGCCATATCTTGTCCTGAAGGCAGTCTTCGGGTTATCCGTCTCCCGAATCTTCAACTGTTGATAGCCAGAACGCAAGTCAATCTTGGAAGATACCCTGGCATCCAGTAACTGGTCAAATAAATCATCAATGCGAGGAAATGGATACATGTTCTTCACTGTAACCTTGTTCAGCTGCCGATAATCAATACACATACGCATAGAACCATCCTTTTTCTTCACAAATAATATCGGAGCACCCCAAGGTGATACACTGGGCCTGATGAAACCCTTATCAAGCAACTCCTGCAACTGCTCCTTCAACTCCTTCAACTCAGGAGGATCCATACGATAGGGAGGAATAGAAATGGGCTGAGTGCCCGATAACAAATCAATGTCGAAATCAATATCTCTGCCGGGCGGTATACCTGGAAGATCAGCTGGAAACATATCAGGAAAATCCCTCACAATTGGAGCTGACTCAACTGTAGGGTATCAACACTAACATCTCTCACATAGGCCAAGTAAGCATCACACCCCTTCTCAACCATCCGCTGAGCCTTAAGGAAAGAAATGACTCTATGGGAGTATACTCTAAGGTACCTCTCCACTCTAATCTCGATTAACCTGGCATAGCCAGCGTCACGGTCTTGGCGTGACAATCAAGAATAGCATAATGGGGCGACAACCAGTCCATGCCCAAGTTAACATCGAAATCTACCATACTGAGTAATAACAAATCAACTTTGGTCTCAAAACCACCGATAATAATAAAACATGACCGATATACGCGGTCCACAACAAGAGAATCTCCCACGGGAGTAGAAACATAAACATGGGAGCTCAAAGAATCCCGAGCTATCCCTAGATGTGAAGCAAAATAAGAAGACACATATGAATACGTAGAGCATGGGTCAAATAATACTGATACATCCCTATGACAGACAGGGACAATACTTGTGATGACTGAATCTGAAGCGACGACCTCTGAATGGGATGGAAAGGCATAGTACCTGGCCTGGCCTCCCCCTCTAGGGCGGCCTCGACCTCCCCGACCTCCACCTCAAGCTGTCTGAGCAGGTGGGGTAACAGCTGGGGCTGGAAGAATAGCTAGAGGACCCGGTGGAGCACGTGGGGCCTGATAAGACTGAGATGATGCACCCCTCCTAGCTCTAGGGAAATCTCTGAACATGTAGCAAGGGTTACCACACTCAAAAAAAACCTCGGAGGACGTGGAAGCTGATGCTGACTCTGAACTGGCCTGCTGGACTGGCCGGTAATAGCACCTCGAGCAGGAGGCACACTAGATACTGGTGGTGCATAATAAGGCTCCTGAGGTCTAGGAGGAGCTGGAATACCACTGGTTCCTGGAAGAGTTGAATGAACAGGGCGACTCACAAAACCCCTACCATAACGTGTTGTTGGTGTACGAGCTCCTGAATAATGGCCAGTCTCTCGAGACCTCTTGGCCTCCTTCTCCTCTCTGTCCCGAGCAAACATTCCCTCTATCCTCCGGGCAATACTCATTGCCTACTGGTAAGAGATATCCATCTCCAACTCTCTGGCCATACTAGTCCGAATACCGGGGTAGAGTCCCTCAATGAAGCGTCAGACTCTCTCTCTGATCGTGTCAACCAAGGACGGTGCATGACGAGCCAAGTCACTAAAACATACTGCATAGTCCGACACAGTCATAGTACCCTGGAGTAACTGCTCAAACTCTGCACGCCAAGCATCCCTGAGGCTCTGAGGAACAAATTCAAACAAAAACATCTCTAAGAACTAAGCCCAAGTGAGTGAAGCTGCCTCATCCGGACTACTCAGCTCATAGGCACGCCACCACTGATAAGCCGCTCCCCTCAGCTGGAAAGCGGTGAAACAAACCCTACTCGTCTCCACAATGCCCATAGTGCGGAGAATACGATGACACTCCTCAAGAAAACCCAGAACGTCATCCGAAGCTAGTCCGCTGAAAGTAGGTGGTGGTACTTATTGTACCTCTCAAGTCTGAGCTGCTCTGCCTCAGAAGCAACTACCCTAGCATCATGCTGAGCTGGAGCCGCTGAGGGCATATGAATATACTCTGGGACCTGCCCAACATGGACCCTCTGCTCAGGAGTACGGGCTGCGGGAGTCTGTGCCCCTCCCGCGGCCTGAGACGTGGATGGAGCTATCGGGAGTAGTCCCGCCTGAGTCAGAGTGCTGAAAACGCTCATGAACTGAGCCAAAGTCTCTTGGAGGGCTGGAGTAGCAGTAGGGATCTCCTGTGCCCCTCCAACTGTAGCTGCTGGGGGCTCCTCTGTCGCTGCTCTTGCCGGTTCTCGGGCTGCACCGCGTGCGCGTCCCCTACCCCTACCTTTGGCGGCTCTGGCTGGGGGCTCGGGTGCCTGATCGTCAGTCTGTCCGGTGCGGGTCCTCACCATCTGTGAGAGAGAATAGAATAGAGTTTTAGAATTTTGATGTCAATAACTCGCACGACAAGGAATTCCAAGAATATGATTGTTCTTAACAGTTACATAGCCTCTCGAAGATAGATGCGGACGTCTCCGCACCGATCTGCGAGACTCTAATAAACCGGCTTGTGACTTGTGACTCCTATGAACCTAGACCCTATGATACCAACTTGTCACGACCCGGTTTACCCTCCGAAAGGTATCGTGACGACACCTAGTCTCTACGACTAGGTAAGCCTAAATTTGCGGAAAAATCTTAATTCAAAAATGATAAAATAAGACAGAAAAGGAAAAATATAAGTAGACATAACATAGCCGCTTGGCATGCATAAGTATAAATCCCAAAACCCAGAATGTCACATGATAGTCACAAGCTTCTATACAGTAATAGATCTATATAACATGAAAGAAAAATATATAGAAATCTCTATCTAGAGCAGAATGGAAGGTGACTCGGAGAATTCTGCGGACAGCGGCAAAATTACCTTACAGTCTCCTCTACACAGCTACGACCACTAGCCACGTGGCTGAGAACTCGAACTTGGATCTGCACACGAAAACATGTGCAGAAAAGGGCATGAGTACACCACGTTCGGTACCTAGTAAGTGCCAAGCCTAACCCTAGTCAAGTAGTGACGAGGTTAGGTTAAGGCTCTACTGGATTTATAAATAAACAGTTTAAATTAGGGTGGGCATTCGGTATGTCGGTTTGATATTTAAGAATTTCGGTTCGGTATTTCGGCATTCGGTTTATCAATTGTGTATACCAAATACCGTACCAAATTATTTCGATATGGTTCGGTATGATTTCGGTTTAATATTCGCTAAATAAGAAACACGAGTGACAATTCTCCTATGTTCAATGCCCTGCTGTCTAACGGTTCAGCCAAGAAATACATATACAATGAAATTGAATAGCAAAGAATGAAATGCCTTAATGCTGCTGACTTGCTGAGTGAACAAAAACAACGAAATGATGCTAACTTGCTGTACTGTCAACGAAAAGCCTTAATGGTTGTTGCTGTCTAATAAATGCACAAAACAACGAAATGGCCTTAAGCTTAACAACCTAATTCAAAACTTAATCCACCATTCACTTTAATGGCTTAACAACTGAACAACCTAATCCACTGTAATGGCTTAACAACTTAATCCACCATTCAAAAATGCAGAATTAAACACAGTGTAATGTAGCACTGTAGAATTAAAAACACAGTGCAAGCTTGCTTACAATCCGGTTGTTCCATTCATAGACGAATTAGCAGCATAAGCTTGCTTACAATATATACACTTTGCTTTACCAACCACATTTGCCTCAACTTTATCAAAATGATTCCACTACAATATATACACTTTGCTTTACCAACCCCATTTGCCTCAACTTTATCAAAATGATTCCAAACGTTGGATCTAGGTTGCATGGCTTTTCTTTTCTTAGAATCTTGAGTATAAATGGTGTTGGTGTTGCTATCTTGAGTAATATGTAAACTTTCACTTGAACCAGCATAACTTACTCTACTTTCATCTGCCATCTATACAAAATTAAAACAAATATAAACACAAATTAAGAACTTTCCATAATTTTGGTTAATTCTGGACGTTTCTTGTCTATTTCATAGTCTCTTTACCTCTAGTCCTCATTTAGCTTTCAGTTAAAGGCAGTCTTCATTTTACATATTCTTCTATTCAAATAAAACAAGTTTCTTGTAAGATAGACAAGTCTTTGCAAAAGAGATAGCCAAAGCAAATATAAGAAAGTAACAGATAACCAATGTTTGATCTAGGATTCAAACCATATTGAAAGGACAACACACTTGTGAGTTGCTACTAAAAGGTCACAAGCAAAGCTTCATTTTAGTATGTTATTTGCTAACAAATGATTTCCGATGTCAAGGTCTATAGATTTTGGTTCATACAAATAAAATGCTTAGCTTATATGACCATGGGGAACAGACTTAAGAGATATAAAGCTAGACTAAGTGTTCTATGTGCTTGTCAGTAGAGCCTTTAATGCCAAGGTCTTCAATTTTATTATAGGCTTTGATTTCACTGGAGCAAACATCTTCAATACATGTTTTCTGCTTTTTCTAATGTGGCACATGGAATTTGCATGTTTTCTCTTGATTTTCTGTTTGTTTTATTCAAGTAAACAGTGAACATCAAATTGATATCCAGAAATAAAAGTATTTGCTTGATTAAAAAAAAAAAAATTATGTTCCTCTACAATTGAATTAGAAAAACAGAGCTCTCAATACAGAGTCGGCAATTGGCTAATTGAGTTACACAGATTACAGACAACTCATGACAGGGACAAGAAATGAAAAATCAATAGTCCCAAATAACAAAGAAAAAGAAAAAAAATAAAGAAAATGGGTAATTATCATACAAATTCATTTTTTCCTCTGATATTTCCAATAAATCCGTCAAGAATTTTACTGCCTCTTGTAAGAAAATAAAGATCGCCGAAATTACACTTATCTGTGAGCAGTGACCATCGTCTCAATAAATTAGTGCAAAAAAATGCCTATACCTCTTCCCGTGTTCACTTTCCAGAACAAATTAGTGCAGAAAAATGAAGATTGAAGAATGAAAAATTGAAAAGTTATGAACTTGTTGAAGTCTTGATTTGAAGAGTTGACAGCCGATCTTAGTTCTCACAGCCGACAGCCGATCTGGCGGTCTCACAGGCGACAGCGGACAGCCGATCTCAGTTCTCACTTCTCATTCTCTGAGTTTCTCAGTAAGGACGTTACGTTTCTCAATTCTCAGTAAGAAACTACGGAGTAAGGATGTTACGTTAGGACTTGGGGTAAATTAGGGTCTGGGTAAGAAAGTGAAAGACTTGGGTTATGGGGTTATATTATTGGGTTGGGCTCTAAGAATTAAATTTTTAGGAATATGCCCAAAAAGTCCCCCGGGCCCCCGTCTCGGAATCAAATAAAAGTTACCAATTTAGGACACTCATTCACTCACGAACACTCTCGAACAAGAATCATTGAAATCCGACATCAAAATCCCATTAAATTCTCGGATTTCTACTTGGGTAACTTTTCTCCCATTATTCAAATTTTCCCCCCAAATTCCTTGATTAGATTGAAGAAATTATTATAGATTAGTGATATATAGGTGAAATACGATTAGGAATCGTTACCTATGAGTCATCTCTTCAAAACCCACTCAAAATCGCCTAATCCTGAGCTCCAAATTGTTTTTAGAAGATATGAAATTCAAACCCTCGAATTAGATGACCACACCTGCAGAAAAGGCATCGCAGGTGCGCAAATTCATTAATGGGCTGGGGTCGCACCTGCGGTCTCTGGGCCGCACCTGGGAGCCCAACCGCCTAAGCCCAAAAGTCGCACTTGCGCATCATTAAGCGCACCCGCGAAACACCAGAACGAGAAATGCTTCAGATGGTGTTTAAGTCTAAAATTTCCATGTTGAACATCTGAAACACCCCTGAGGCCCCGGGGACCTCAACCAAAACTACCAACCAGTCCTAATACCTCATCTGAACTTACTCGAGTCTTCAAAACACATCATATAACACCAAAATCACAAATTGTACATGGATTCAAGCTTAAGAACTTAGAAAATTTTCAACATCTACAACCAATGCCAAGACACGTCAAAACTAATTCGAATGACCTCAAATTTTACACACAAGTCATAAATGACACTATGGACCTGCTGCCACTTCCGGAATCTCATTCCGAGCTTGATATCAAAATTTCACCTATCAGACGAAATCGTCAAAATTCTAACTTTTGCCAATTCAAGCCTAAATCTATTACAGACCTCGAGCACATATTCCGGACACGCTCTTAACCCCTAAATCACCTAACGGAGTTGACGAAATTCTATTCTGAACCCGTCTTCACAGTTCCAACTACGATCCGATTTCTAAAGCTTAAAATCATATATAGGGACAATGTGTCCCAAAATCTCCAGAAACCATAACTAACCACTCCGACAAGTCGCATAAGCAGATACAAATATGGGGGAAATAGTTATTAGGGAATCGGGGCGCTAACTCTCAAAAGGACCGACTGGATCGTTACAATCCCCGAGGTTTCCTTCTTCGGGTCTCGCCCCTAGCTCTGATGTATACCGACCCCTTGATATTGTCGTTCGATAAACTCCTCTTGAAATCGTTCTCGGGTTTATCCTCGATGCCATAAGAGACTTCGAAATCGGTCGCACCCGATTTAGACCGTGACTTCAGATTGTGCTTTCTGTACATTGACTGTGAAAGATTTAAGGATGTTATCCTTGTTGTTCTCAGCTCTCTATTACTTCGTCCAACACCCATGTGAGAATTCAATAGAAAACAAGAAGAAAACAAATTAGACAATCACTCAAAAATGGGTTGTTCTACACTAATAAATTAAACATTATCAGTAACCAGATAAATTGCCACATATGTGTAGAATGAAACTTTACAATTGTGATATGTGTAGAATGAGACTTTACAACTGTGATATGTATAAAATTTGGTCCAATTATTTCTAACCTTTTCTATAAATGTCACATGTCTGTTGAGACTACTGGTTTTGCTAAAGTAGTGTGTATACACTGTAGATATGAATGTCCTACATGAGAAGATCAATGCAGCATATTTTTCCCCATAGAAGTATGTAAACCTATTTGCTAAAGATGCATGTGAAGGTGTTTGGATTGGCTTAAAGGCTGGTCAAATTATAGCTTAAACGCATCTTTTACATAATAAAGTTGGGAATACCAACTGCTTTAGGCTTGAGGTTATATCAATATTGGGCCATGAAGCTATGCTACTATCTGTAATCTGTTGAATATTTTTCACATCTTCAGTTCTTCTTGAATTAGAAGTTGATTGCTTCAGAACATCTATTGGTGCAAACATAAGACTTATGTTCCGATTGCGGACTTCTAAGAGCTCAATTTTGCTTTTTATTATCCCAAATCTACCCAGTTTCATTTGACTTTATATTATGAAACCAATTCAAGAATCAAGAATATAAGGTTAATGATGGAAATACACATAGTTAAATTTTTATTTTTCTAGTTTATGAAATAAGTTTCATATTTAATGATACTTGCGAAATATTGTAGGACAAATTTGACAGTGATGACATAAATGATCAACGAGATCATGTCTTGAAACATATGAGAAAGTTATGGAACAATTGAAAAGGATCGATGCACAAGAATATTAAGTCTAAGCCATTCCGTTATGCTCTAAAAGATGTGCCAAAAGGGGTAGACAAGAGTGATTGAGAATTGTTGGTCAAGGAGCATTTTTTACTGAAAAACTTAAGGTATGATTTCAAAGCTATTTATTAACATCGTGTTATATTAAGTTGCTAAACAGAATTTTGCTCGTATGTTGTTAATTTAGGAGACAATTACACGAAACTCGATCAATAGGTTTAAGTTGAGTATGCCTCATCGTACAGGTAGTAAGCCAATCAGGGAAATCATTTATGAATTGGTGATTACATCTTATAATTCTATTAAGAAACCTCATTTTTGTTACAACGGTTTCTTTGACTTGTTATTTAAATGTGAAGGGGGGTAAAGATGGGTAATCCATCGAATGTGGCAACTATCTTTTTTGAGACTCGTAAGAAGAACAACAAGCTTGTTGAACCTGAAACCAATGAGAAATATGTATGTTTATTTATAAATTTCAATTTACATTATTTATTTACTATGTTGTATTATTTTAATTAAATTATTTTTCATTCTACAGAATACAATCAAAGATTTGGTGCAATCTGAATCGTCTCTTACAAATATTGAGGTTGTAGAAAGGTACTTCGGACGTCAACGAAAGAGTCATTTAGTTGGATTTGGTGATGGGATAACCGTTAAGGAGTTGAAAGGTGGTAACACCTCTAAAGGTGCATTGTTGGAAAAGCTGAATGCTACTGAAAAAGAAAATGAAACACTAAAAGGACGTCTGGAAGGGCTAGAGAGAAAATATGATGAGCTAGGGAGTAAATATGCACAACTTGCAAAGATAGTGTTTGATCAACCTTCATCACCAACTTCAAGTGATCAATAGATTGAATCATTTAACAGTTAGTAGATTGAAAATCCTATTTACTATGTGATGAACATATTGGTCTTATAAGGTAGTTTAGTTTTTTATCATACCTATGCAGTTTCTTTCTTTTTGTATGCTATTTTGGGAACCCCTTTTTGTTCTGTAACCACTTCAGTGTGCCTGTGTATGGATTGATGGTTGTGAATTTCCTGGATAAACGGGTGTTACTAATTTGAAAACCAAAGGCGTTTACGCAGAAGCAAACGGTGTTATCTTGTGTTTCCTGTTTGCTTTAGAGATTGTTCTTGGTTATCTTTGTCTTTGTGGTATGATGCCTTTGTCGTTCTTCAGAGCTTCAAAGTTAGAGCTTCTTTACTTTGATATATAATGGGACACGTGGTGGGCACATGAGAATATCCAAAGTATATCCATTTGCAATGGAATATAATCTGTTGCTGCAACTTTATGTTATTGAAGTGTTACTTTTCTATATATAAAAAATAATTAGCATACGAAAATGATTTTGTCTGAGTATTTTTTGCCCTCATAGTAGAAATCCACAAAAAAAGAGGAGTCTTTTCAGGTACTAGCACTTGCTTACTTGCGAAATATAGTATTTTGTTACCTCTTAGACTTTACGAGATCTAATAAGTGATATATCTTGGTTAGCATGAATGCTACTGCCCAGTTTTACATTTTTACTATATAGTTTTGGCCGCAAACTAAAAATAATCTTTGCCCCAATTATGGAGTCCTTGTTGTTTCTTTGTGATTTGTATTTTCTAATAGTTCTATCATCACTTTTCGATCAGGAACCAATTCTAAAATTTGGTTAGGAAAATGATAGGGACAGTATATATGTCAAAATTAATACAACAAATTTCCCAATATTTATTTCTCCATATTTTCTACACTTTTGTTGCTTTCATACTTATGCTTGGGGTACAACACAAGTAGAATCGTTTGGAAAATTTATATATATATATAAACAATCAAACATGAATGGTTTAGAGGTAAAAGAACAAGCAATATATAGAGCATATATATGATTCATGATACTTAGCATGTAGATCCAGACATGGCATATATAAGACCTTTTTGTTTATAAGTGTTAGTAGCAAAAGAAATTCCATCAGAACAACACCTGATTCACCATGTCATTTCATGGAACTTATATTCATAAAATTTGGCCAATTCTACTCAGCTTTACAATACATGAAGCTCTATTGATTACCTTCTTCAGATTAAGTCGTTTATTTTCTGCGGAACTGATCTACTAGTAGTAATGAGATGGATGATATATTTTGATTATCTGTAAGGAACTGAAACTGAATGACATGATTAAACGTATAGGCGAAGATCCATGTTCTTCCACATAAAATGCTCAACTCCTAGATTAGGATAAAATGTGGCAAGCACTAGTCCGAGTACATGAATAGTAACTTGGATGGTAGAACCTCTGATGTTCGATATATCCAGATTTCTATAAATTAGTCTTACTACTTTTACTAATGACGGTCGTGCTCGTCTTGGACTTGGCCATACCCTTTGGGTCGGCCATGCTCATACGACACCGACGTCATTAAGGAATGTCGTTTACCTTATCAAAAGAGTTCTTCCTGTACTTATATCTATTTTTAACTAAATTTACTTTTAGAGTTATCACTATGATTGTTCATATGTACTAAATAATTTTTAGATCCTTCTCTTTTAGATTTTCGTTTTCATTGTGGGTAAAGCTAGTCTTTCAACATATGTAATTTCTAGAGCAACTTGTTCTTCAACCCGTTAATTTTACTAAAATCATTCAATTCAAGGTTGTGGAAAGGAGCTCGACTTGATCAAGTTGACTCCACATAATAGAGGCCATGATCAAAATTCAGAACCTGCTAGTAAAATAATGATTGTGATGTGAACTATAACTTGCCAAGTTTGGAACATGACTGCAGGGCTTCTTTCACTCTTTTTTCTTTTCTTTTTCTCTCTCACTTCCACTCTTGCACGCTTTTGTTCTGTTGCACAGTTGCACGTTTTTGTTCTGTTGCACATTTGCACGTTTTTGTTCTGTTGCACACTTACAACTAGAACGACCACCTCTATTTATAGGTGGTCATGGGATCGGAGGATCTAGTGGAACTTAAATGAAGTAGTGGTTGATCCCAACTTGTTCAGTTGTTTGAGATTTTACTATTGTTGAATTGTTACTAGTACGATCTTCTTTAGTTGTTTATTCTTTGTTACTAAACTAACATAAATTTGTTATTTTAACATATCAAAAATTTGAAGTCCAAAGAACCTATCCATAAGGAAAGTGTAGAGCAAGTTGAAGTATATATAAGTGGTTTTTGGTTTGTCGAGGATGATTTAAAGACATTGTATTATGTACATATACATGCTACAATTTTACTTTTTCCCTTTTTAGGAATTGTTAAAAATGTTGTCTTACAATTTGGATTGGTTTCTTATAAATATGATACTTTAGTTCTTTATATTAACAAGATATCAAGTATTTGATTTATTTTTCAATATTGTTGAGCGTGTATGAAAGAATATAAAGAATTATTACTATTCATATAATTTAAATTTTCGTAATTATATTGATTAAATTTTCATATTAGCGAAGAAAAATGCGGCCACTAAAACTCTTTAACGACAGGTTTCTCAAGCAGATACGTGACAATTAACGAAGGGAAGTTTAGATGTTAAAAGTAATTATACAATCAACAAAGGAAATATCGGTCACTAAAAGCACTTCAATTGACTTAATTAGTTATTTTCATTAGAGATTTTTAACGACCGGACAAAAATTTAGCGAGGGGAAAATTTTGTCGCTAAAAGCATGTATAACGACCGAAAATAATGTCGTCGCTAAAGAATATTTAAAGACCGGATTGTAAAACTGCTCGTTAACTTTTAACGTCGGATCTTTTAACGACCGGTGATGATCGAATTTTGTTCGGCCGTTATCAACTTATAATGACCGGAATTGGACTTTTAACGGCCAAATTTCCCCTCACTAAAGGCCACCGGCTACCTTTCAGCGGTGTATGATGGAAATATTTACGGATGTGGTGGAGAACTTCCTCGAAGTGCTCATGGATGATTTCAGTGTTGTGGGGTATTCATTTGAATAATGCTTGGATAATCTTGACAAGGTGTTGGACCGATGTGAAGAGACCAACTTAGTGCTAAATTGGAAAAGTGCCACTTTATGGTCGAGGAGGGCATTGTCCTCGGCCATAAGATCTCAAAGAATGGTAATGAAGTGGACAAAGCAAAAATTGAAGTGATTTCAAAACTCCCTCCTCCTACTTCCGTCAAGGGAGTGAGGAGCTTTCTTGGTCACGCGGGGTTTTACCGAAGGTTCATCAAGTATTTCTCAAAAGTGGTAACCCCCTTGTGCAAGTTTTTGAAAAAGATGCAAAGTTTGTGTTCAATGATGATTGCATGGAATATTTTGAGCTTTTCAAGTATAGATTGACTACCACTCCCATCATTACCGCACCCAATTGGAGCTTACTATTTGAGCTCATGTGTGATGCTAGCGACATTGCGGTAGGAGCGATTTTGGGGCAAAAGATCAACAAGATATTTCATCCGGTTTATTATGCAAGCAAAATGATGAATGACGTCCAAGTCAATTATACGATGACTGAGAAAGAGTTATTAGCCATTGTCTTCTCCATGTGAAAGTTCAGGCCATACCTCATGGGTGCCAAAGTGATTGTGCACACCGATCATGCGGCACTTCGTTACTTGATGACAAAAAAGGACTCTAAGGCTTGGTTGATGAGATAGGTTCTTCTTCTTCAAGAGTTTGACCTTGAAATCATAGACCGAAAAGGGAGTGAGAATAAAGTGGCGAACCACTTGTCCCATTTGGAAGAGGAGGGGAGGCCCCAATATGGCCTCGAAATTAATGATTCGTTTCTGGATGAACAACTCCTCTCCGTGTCTTTAAATGGTATGCCTTGGTTGGCCGATGTGGCTAACTTTCTTGTGATTGGCATTGTCCCGAGTGAGCTCTCTTCTAACCAAAGGAAGAAGCTCAAATGGGATAACTTGGATTATTATTGGGACGAGCCATATCTTTTCAAGATTTGCAATGATGGTGTTATTCGGAGATGTGTTCCGGAAGAGGAGCAAATGAGTATTCTTGATGCTTTCCATTCCTCGCCCTACGGTGGTCATCATGGTGGGGAGAGAACTGCTACAAAGGTTCTCAGTTGTGGATTTTATTGTCCTACCTCGTACAAAGATGCCAGCGAGCTTGTTAGGCGGTGTGATGAGTGCCAAAGAGCTGGTGGAATTTTCAAGAAGAATGAAATGTCCCTCACCACTATTATTGAGATTGATATCTTCGATGTGTGGGACATCGACTTTATGGGACTATTTGTGAGTTCATGTGGTAACACTTATATTCTGGTTGCTGTTGATTATGTTTCCAAATGGGTTGAAGTTGTGTCTTTTCCCAACAATGAGGCACAGAGTGTGGTGTATTTCTTAAAGAAAAATATATTCACAAGGTTCGGCACCCCGAGGGCTATCATTAGTGATTGGGGTTCTCATTTTTGCAACAAGGCCTTCGACACTTTACTTTCCAAGTATAGTGTCAATCATAAGGTGTCAACCCCATATCACCCCCGGGAAAGTGGTCAAGTTGAGGTCTCCAACAGGGAGATAAAGAGCATATTATCCAAGACTGTCAATGCTAACCGGACTGATTGGTCAAGGAAACTTGACGATGCTTTGTGGGCCTATAGAACTGCTCACAAGACTCCAATTGATATGTTTCCGTACAGGTTGGCATTTGGGAAAGAATGTCATCTTCCAGTTGAATTAGAGAACAAGGCCATGTGGGCTCTGAAGAAATTGAACCTTGAATAGGATGTAGCTTCCAATCTCCAGGTAGAGCAACTAAATGAACTTGATGAGTTCCAGTTCCATGCGTATTCCAGCTCATCGTTGTATAAGGACAAGATGAAGTACTTACATGACAAATATATCCAGAACAAGGAATTCAAGGAGGGTGACTTGGTTCTTCTATTCAACTCTCGATTACGAATGGTTCCGGGAAAACTCAAGTCAAAGTGGAGTGGACCTTTTGAAGTGGTGCATGTAACTTTGTTTGGTGCTCTTGATTTGAAAAACAAAAATGGTGAAATCATTAGAGTGAATGGGCACCGAGTGAAGCATTACCTTGGAAAGTTTGATGACAGCCACATGGTGGCCTTGATCCATTTCAAGTGATGATGGTAACATGCATCGTGCCGCGACGTTAAATCAGGCGCTTCATGGGAGATAACCCATGTGTTTTTTTCTTTCTTTTGATTTTCTTCTTAGATTAGACATTGTTGTGGACTAACTGGTTGTGAAGTTTGTGTAGGAATTGGTTGTGCAGTGCATGAATTTGACAGAAAAAATTTGGCTAAGTGTTGGAAGTTCGCGGACCGCGTGAGCATTTCGCGGTCTGCGTGAGAATTTCGTGGCCGCATTTTTTTGTTCGCGGACGCGTAATTGAAAAGAGCAAAATGCCAAGTCTATGAAGTTGGACTGTCAAAATGCCTTCAGAGTTCGCCGCCGCGTTCATATTTGGGCGGACCGCGGTGGGTTTCGCGGTCGCGGCTTATATTTCACGGACTGCGCCCATTTGCTTGAAGCGGCCGTTTAGAAGGTAACATAGCGCGGACCATGATAGAATTTGTCGGCCGCGCTCAAGTAAGGCGGTGGTTTCCACAAGTTTCTAAGTATAAATAGGTGTTCCTTCATCATTTTACACTTTTCGAACCCTAACATTTCACCGCACAAAAAGCACTGTTCATCTTCTCTGGCTCTCAATTTCATCTCATTCACATTAAGAGTTCATTTCCTACTAAAATCTTACAACTGGTATGTTCAATTCCATGATGTGATTTTCTCTTTTCCTTTTTTTTTCTATTTGTTTAAATATTTCTCTTTAGTTATGGTTGGATACATGCCATAATATCAAATTCATGCTTAATTGATGCTTAAATATGTGTGGGTAGTGTCTACATGCCTATTGGGGGATAGGGTTAGTAACTTTGCATCGTTAATTGAACTAATTTTTGAACACTTAGTAACACCCTGGTTGTCAGTGTTCATCAATACTAGTCGCTTTTGAATTTTGCGGTCGCGGTTAGTTTTTCGCGGTCCGCGTTAGGGTATGCAGTCACGTTCAGTTTTTTGCGGTCTGCGATACCCTAGATTTTGATTATTGAGTATTGATAAGAGTTTCGCGTCCGCGGTCACTTTTACGCGGTCTGCGGTTGGTCTTTTGCAGCCGCGTCCAAGTTTACGCGATCCGCGTTCTTGAACTTAAGAGAGTCTTTTTTTTTTCTCGGCCACGTCTAATTTTTAGCGATCCACGATTGGTCATTCGTGGCCGCATCTAATTTTTTGCGGTACGCAATTGTCCAAGATCATAGAGTCAGTAGTCTGAAACTGACCTCTTCGCGGCCGCGTTCAATTTTTTGCGGTCCACGATGGGCATTCCGCGGCCGCGACCACTTTTTTGCGGTCCGCGGTGCACTGTTGTTCATTTTATCTATACTGCTTTAAGGATTAATTGAACCCCAATTCTAATTGTCTTTCACTACTTGTGTGTTACATAAAATGGTGCGATCTTGTGGTGGAGTAGACAAACCAAAAGGGAGGGAATAATCCTCCCGAGGCTGGGGTAAAGGCAAGAAAGCCTTACCCTTAGCAGCTCAGAAGATTATAAGCAAAAAGCAAATCCTAGTGAGACCTCTTGCCGAATTATCTGACACAAGTAAATATCTCCCATCCTCGGATATTTCTGAGGGGTAATCTACACAACCTCAACAAGAGGCCCAATCACAACCCTACCGCCTAATCAATGAATCTACCTCCTCTTCTGAGTCGTTTGATGGCTCAAAGGGAGGTAGTGAGGCATCAGAGCCATCTTACCCACTTGCTGCAACTCCAGCCTCAATAGATGCTCATATCAATGTAGATGAATAAGAGGTCCCAGATGACGGGAGAGGAGGTAATACCCATGGTAGGGGTTGGCCAGGTCAAGGAAGCCCGAGGTGTGGGCTGATAGGTTCATGAGCAAGAAGGCCTGCCTGAAATTCCAGGAATGGTGGACACAAAGGTCGCTCACCCTTGAGTGACAGCTCATAGGAAGAGACTTTCTCCATCACAATTCGAATATGAAGAGACAGTTTGAGGAGAGAAAAGGGTGGAAGTACTTCACCAGCAAGGTTCTGAATTCCAATGAGTACCTTGTCAAGGAGTTCTATGCAAATGTTGCCCACATAAAAAAGGGCACCACTGTGACAAAGGTACAGAACTTGAAGATACGGTTTGATGGAGACACTTTGAACAAATATGTTGGTTTTGAGGAGGTGGGGGTCGTACAGTATTTGGAGAAGGTGGCCTTAGATGAAGCGGCCCGTCCTTGGCTAGCGGAAGTAATAGCCAGCCCAGGGACATCACCGGCCTGGCTCACAGTTGGAGTCCCAATTGCCAGAAACACCCTCAGCTTTGAAGCCAAAGGGTGGTGCACATTTGTATGCAGCCGACTTGATCCTTCCCAGCATGATAGTGCCATCCTACTCTCCCGGGCAATCTTAATAGCTTCCATCATGGTGGGGTATCCCATCAACGTGGGGAACCTCATGTCCCAAAACATCTCCAAAGAAACCGGAGAAGAAGAAAGGTCCTACCCCTACCCAAACTTCATCACTATGTATCTCGAGGATAAAGGGGTAGAGGGGAGGCACTATGACACAAAGGTAAAGACAAAGAAGCCCTCTCCTGGTACAGCCTTCAAGGATCAGATAACCCAAAGGCCAAAGGAAAAGACAGTACCTCCATTGGCCAGTTTGAAGAGCCAATGGTAGTGTCCACCGGGTCAAAGCCTTCCACAACAGAGGGTTCTTCAGCTGCCATGCCTCTTCCTCCATCCGGGTCATCTATCACCTCCCCATTATCTGTGACCTCATCTTCTACTTGCCCCTAGACTGCACTGCGGATTTCTCAGACCTTATCCAGCATCAACAATTAGATGCAGGCAGCTACATCAAAGTTGTCTGTCTTATCCAGTACAGTAGCAACACAGTCAACCCCAACACAACTTCAGGTACCTCCATTAGTGGAGGATTCATTGAAGCAGCTCCTGGACAACCAGAAGAAGATCCTGGAGACTTTGGATGCACATGGTAAGGCAATCAAGGATCTGGGAAAGTAGGTTAAGAAGATGATAAAGACTCAGTCCTCAAAGGAGTCAGTGGAGAAGCTGAAGATGGAAGTAAATAAGTTCACTTCTGCTAGATATATCCCACTTGACTTACTTATGGAGGAGACTGCCCCAACAGCACAAGAAACAGAGCATGAGGAAGACAGAGAGCCGGTTAAACGATTTGTGGTTCCTCAATCATAGGATTCAGAGATCTAGTTAGAGGACCCGGAGGCAGCTGATGATCTTGTGCAATCTGAAGATCCTTCTCATGTGCCTAAACCTATGCAGACAGAGACCACATAGGGAGTTTTATTTATACTCTAACCCTTCCCTGATCTTATTTTGATATTAGCATTCAGGACAATGCTATCTTTTATTTGGGGGGTGGTCCATTTTGATTTGGTTATGATTTGATGGCATTGGTATGTAATAACTATGATACTATTTCTCTCTCTTAATTTATATTTATTTTCACTTTCGTTATTTTTCACTTTTGGTATGTATATAACTATACCATTTGATATATATATTCATTCCTATTTTGTATATATTCATTCTACTCCATTATTGTACATATTCATTTTACTTTACGCAGTTTAATTCATAACTTCTTTCGTATTTTTCTTTAATAGCTTAAATTCTTATTTCCTTTAGTATCATCTTTTTAAGTTTTTATCTTCTTGATGCATTTTGCGAGATCAATAAGCCTTTGATTTTCTTAATGTCACGGTCCTTTCCAAAGGTGGATGTTGTGTGAACCGGGTGGTTCTTCCCAACGATGGATGACGTGACAACCTTCTTAAAGGATTAAGCTTGTTTTCTTTTTGCTTTGATATATAGTAGTAATGAATAAAAGAGTCTCAAGTAGGCTTCACTTGGTACTAACACATTTAACTTCGAGCTCATGGTTAGAGACAAGTTTATTGAGAAAGAATAGCTCTAATTGTGACCTTTAGACTCTTGAGTTGACTAAAACAATCATCGAGTGGTTTCTTTGAGCCATTTGTGATCTTCAATCTTAGCTAGGGTTATTGTGGTCCCTATAATATGTTATCTTTAACAATCCAGTAGCTTGAGAGGTGAGGTATTGATTTGCAAGTCCAAGTCCCGTGCCAATAAGTCTAGAACTTGCCCTGAATGTTTGTCTAGGTGAAATTCTAAGTGTAGCTCAACTTGAGAAGTGATTGTAGGCTCTCCTTGGTCCCATTTGAACTTTGAAATCTTCCGTGGCCTACCAATATGATATCCCAAGTCAACCCCTTTGAGCCTAAGCCTTTTTCATTCAATAGTCACATTACAAGCCTTTATCCGTTTTATAATGACCCTCTCTTTGCACCCAATCTTTCCTTAGCATTCATGATGAACTATTGGAAAAAGCATAAGTTTGGGGGAGAGACGAGGAATTTGAAAGTGATAAAAGGTTCAAAGAAGAAAAAGAATTGATGAAAATGAAAGGCAAAGAAAAGGCTGAAAAGCCAAAAAGAAATATGTCAAAAAGAAAGAGAAGGTTGTAAGGATTCAAAGAACGTAATGATGAAAGGCAAGGAATAATGAAAAGAGGAGAAAAATGATTGTCATGAGTAAGAAAGAGTGATGGTATGTCTCTCTAGTTCCCCTAAGGAAGAAGAAAAATGACTCAAAGAGTCGAGAAAGTATGAGACGAAATGAGAAAATGGAGTGCTTAAGGAAAGATGAAACCATCATAGTTCGTTATGTCCTAACTTGATCCAAAAGCCTTCATTACATCCCCGCTAAAGCCTATATGATTTTAAATTGAGTGAGCTTACATTAGTAGTGATTTACATAAGGGAAAAGCTTATGGTACTTAGAGTCAGACTTGTGGCATTCTTTTGAGAGTGATGAGCGCACCTCTTCACAATCCTTGATTTAAGTGTTACATTATAAAAAGTGAGATTTTCTCATGGAGAGTAGAAGAGGAGGAGTTTGGGATCCATAATGACCTACGTGAGAGAGCGAGTTCCCTTGATGAATTGAGTCAACTCTTGATGCTCTAGTGTCACATCATAACTATGGAACTCAAAAGGTCATAACATGATGTTGTTGATAATTCATTTGTGTTGAGGGTAATTGTTAGTCCCAATTGATGCTTGATGAAGTCACCTTAGGCCAGCTGAAATATCCTCTTCTTTTTCTTGTGGAGGTGGGAATTACCTTATTTGCTTGAGGACAAGCAAAAGCTTAAGTTTGAGGGAGTTGATACGTAGGGATTTTAGCCTATTATTTGCTCTATTTTACTTGTGTTTTGGACCAAAAATGCGTGAAGGTATTCCCGGAAACTAACTTAATATGCTTGCTTGCAGGGATTGTTCAAAATGAGCCATATGAGCCATAATCAACCCATAAAGGAGTCAAAACTTGAAAAAAAAAACCAAGGCTGGGCCAAGAGCTGTGGAACGCGGATCACGACAGAAAAGGGCAGCCGCGAAAGTATCAACGCGGACGCGGTCATAATTACGCAGTCCGCAAAACGCATAATCAGATAGATAGTTTTAAGCACAAATATTAATGCGGACCGCATAAGAAAGAGGCGGCCGCGAAAGTACTGGCGTGGCCGCGATTGAATTTCTGCGGACGGCGGTTGCTAAGGTTCAGAGAGTTCATGCTTCAAGCAAAAATGAGAAAGGCGGTCCGCGTCAAAATTACGCGGTCCGCGAACCAAGGCTCATCCTAGACCCAGTTGTGAATAAACACGGACCGCGCTCAGAATTACGCAGCCGCGAAAGAAAGGGTGGGGCCGCGGTCAGAATTAGCCGTAAAACCTCCGTAGGGGTACTTTTGTCCGGAAATTTCAGCCTAGTATAAATAGATCTTTTTGTCAATATTAGGTAATGTTATGTTTTTGCTGAGCACGTGAGACAACTAGGTTTTTCTATTTGGGAAATATTTTACAAGATTTACATTCAAACATTAGATTTTCATCTTTTACTTTAATATTATGGATTATTTCTTCGCTTTATCTTTGATTTCTGCTTTTATTATAAGTAGCTAGACCCATAGTTAGGGTTGTGACCCAACCCTAGTGTGGGTATTTAATGGGTCTTGAATTTTAGGTCTTGATTATTTATGGGTTAGTGATATTTTGCCTAATTCATGCTAGAATTTTAGAATTAGTGGTTGCAAACACTGATTCATGCCTTTGACTTAGGCGTTTCTTGAGAAAGAGGGACTAAGTATAGGAAAATTAGGCTAACAAGGAATTGGGGTGAATTCAAGAAATTGATAGCCCCAATTAAAGGGTTAAACCTAGAGATAGTAATACCCGACTTGAGCTATTATCACTTGTATTGCATGAATACCCGTTTGGACTTAAGAAAGCCAAATTGGGCAAAATCACTCAAACTACCGAGAGTTATAAAGTGAGTACTTGAGAGTGATAGCTATATTACGACCCCAAATTGATCAAACTTGCCCTAGATTCTTGATAACCGTTAGATATCTACCTAGGCGGAAGTCACCACCCTAGTCCTTTTAAACACTTGAAAACTATCACCAAAACTATTGTACTTAGCTTTAATCTTAGAATAAAATAAAAATAGAAGTAGAAGTAGAATCATCACAATCATGTTTGGAAGTGCAATTAATAAGAAAACACACATCTAGATTTAGATAGGTACATTACTCCAAATAAAATACTCCCTGTGGAAATCGATCCCGACCTTGTTCGATAAAACTGCATCGACCATCCTCGCTACTCTATATTGGTGTAGGTTTGACACCGATCACCTGCACGCATGAAATGCAACGTCCTTAGAAAAAGAGACGTCAGTACGAAAAAATATACCGAGTATGCTGATAACTAGGGATTTTAGCCTATTATTTGCTCTCTTTTGCTTAGGTTTTGGGTCAAAACGCATTAAGGTATTCCCGAAAACTGACTTAAGGTGCTTAATTGCAGGTTTTGGTCAATATGGGGCAAAGAAGCCAAAATAAGCTCATGAAGGAGTAAAACTAGCATAAGTCAAAAGAAGAAAATGGACTGCTGACTGCGAGGGAAAAGCGCGGCTGCTTAGGGTTCACCTCTAAGGTGGATAATATTCTGTGGTCGGCGAGATAGAGGTTCATAGAAGCTGTAATTTTGAGAAAACACCATCGCTGACCGCGCTACAAAAGAGCGTCCGTGAAACCAGCGGAGCCGCCACGAGTGAAATTACGCTGACAGCGAGGAACAAGATTCAAAGGCCTTGCAATCTTGGTTCAAACAAAGAACGTGCCCCGCGTCTAAATTATGAGGCCTCCAAGTCACCTGACGCGAAGTTGTGGAAATTTCGCTGGGAGCTAGATAATGAGTTCAGAGAGTTTGCAAGTAAAACTAAATTGAGGAACGCGGTCCGCTAACATTTTACGCGGCCGCGGCTGTGACAGTATTTACGCGGTCCGCGAAACAAACTCCAGTCCAGATCCAAATGAAGAAAAATACGGACCGCGCTCATTATTGCACGAATGCGAATGACCAAGCGCGGACGCGCCCAATATTACGTTGTCGGCGGAACCTCCATAGGGGCATTTTTGTCCAGTAATTTTAGTTGTGTATAAATAGATCTTTTTCACATTTTTAGGACAAGTTTTGTATTGGGGAGCTCGTGAACAACCGTATATTACCACTTTGAGTAATTTTAGAGTAGTTTTAGCTTATATCTTTAGATTTTATTCTTGTAATTGACTTTTATGGCTTATGTTACCTCTTCATCTTTGATTTCTTTCATTATTATGAGTAGCTAGACCCATTGTCTAGGGTTGTGGCCCAACCTTAGTGTGGGTATTTAATAGGTCTTCAATTTTAGGGTTTAATTGTTTATGGGTTAGTGATAATTAGCTTGTTTCATGCTTTAATTGTAGAATTGGTGGTTGCAAACACTGATTCGTGCCTTTTTTTACTTAGGCTCTTCTTGAGAAAGAGGGTCCAAGTCTAGGAAAAATAGGATAACAAGGAATTGGTGTGAATTCAAGAGATTGATAGCCCCAATTAAAGGGTTAAACCTAGAGATAGTAATACCTGACTTGAGCCAATTTCACTTGCATTATTTGAACACCCATTTAGGCTTGAGAAAGCCAAACCGGGCAAAGTCACTCAAACTACCGAGAGGTATAGAATGAGTATTTATGTGTGAAGGTTGTATCATGACCCCAATCATAACAAGATAGTCCTAGATTCAGGACCCCATTAGATACTCGTCTAGGCGGAAGTCACTTCCCTAGTGCTTTTTATCATTTGAAAAACTCCTACAAAAATATTTTACTTAGATTATTTTCAGCATTTAAGAGCATTAACATTAGAATAGAAACAATCCCAAGCATGGTTAGAAGTGCAATTAAAGACAACACGCATAGCTAGATTAGGTAGAAACCCAACTCCCAACCAATATTAACTCCATGTGGATCGCCATTATATAGTGGTCCAAGGTTGGAACCGATCACTTATTGGCACTGTTGTCGGGGAGTTAAATGGTGTTGGCTATCTATCTGATTAGTTGTGTGTATTGTTTTTCTTTCCTTCTCTTTTACTAACTTTTGTGTGTTAAACGCTTTAGGTACAATATGGATGATCCTCTCGGCAATGTTCTCCCGGGGGAGGAGGTAGAAGATAATGGTGATGATGAGGTGCATCTAGTACCTCAAGCTCAAAGAAGAGGCCGCCATGCCAATGACAATATTCCAGACCCTCCCCCACCTCTTCCACGGGCTGCCCATCGGGTGCTTCCCAATGAAGGTTACGCCAGTGCAATTGTCCCACCCCGAATATGGGAGGGAAATTTCCAGATTACAAATGTTATGTTGACCTTATTTGAGAAACGAGGGTTCTTCACATGCGCTCCCTATCAGAATGCTTATAAACATCTTAAGGGCTTTGTAGATACCTATTGGGGAAGCAAACAGAACAACATGTCGGAGGATGCATTGAGACTGAGATTGTTCCCTTTTTCACTTAGAGGGAAAGCTTTGGACTGGCTCGAAAGGCTCCCTAACCAGTCCATCACTGCCTGGGATGAGTTGGCGGATAAGTTTATATCCAAGTTTTTCTCGTCGGGTCATATGGTAGCATTAAGGCATGAGATATTAGCCTTCAAACAGGAACCCAATGAACCCCTTCATGAAATCTGAGAGAGATATAGAATTATTGTCAAGTAATGCCCCAATAATGACATGACCGAAGCAATGATCCAACAGACATTCTATCGGGGTATAAACACGACCAATCAATATGTAGTGAACCAGTAAGAAGGGGGAAATTTTAAAAAGTTGTCTTATGATGAGGCTTGTGACATACTTGATGAAATGGCTGACACTTCTTCAGCTTGGCAGAGTCGGGAAAATGTTCCCCAAGGTGACCCGAATGTAATCAATCTTCATAAGGAACTTCAAGACCATGGACAAGCCATAACTTAGTTGACAACAACCATGAACCAGTTAGCCAAAGCACAATTGATGCAGATTCAAGGATCAAAACAAGTAAATGCCATAGAAGGGGTCAATCTAATGGTCAACAAGAGGAGACAATGTGGTCAACAAGTGCAAGGTAATCAAAATCAATATGAATAAAGTGGAAGTGGCTATAACCAAGATGATTCATATGATGACCAATGCGAGGAAGTTTTATATACAAACAATTATCAAGGACAACAGAGCAATGCTCCAAATCAACAATGGAGATCGCAAGGGAATAATAAGAATTGGAAAGATCAAGACCAAGGGAATTGGAACAATGGAAATAACAGTAACTCAAACAATTGGGGGAACAACAACCAGAACTAGGGGAATCAAGGAAATAAAAACAACAATTGGGGAGGTAATAACAACCAAGGTGGTTGGGGTAACAATAATCAAGGAAACCGGAGGCTGGATTTCAAAGGGCCCTAGATGTATCAACAACCCAACAATCCTCCTCCATATCAATCTCAAGGTCAAAGTTCTTCAAATAATGATATTGGGAGGATAGAGAGCATATTTCAACAGATGATGGAAAGGAATGCCGATTCTGATGCTCAAATTGCCCCCCACACTACTTCCATCCGCAATCTAGAAGTCCTAATGGGCCAAATCTCGCAAGCATTACACACTCGCCCTAAGGGGGATCTACCAAGTGACTCGGGAGTAAACCCGAAGGGCGGGAACAATACAGGTCATGCCATGGCGGTGACCACTAGGAGCGGTAGAGGTGGTGAAGCAAGTACTTCCAATCAAAAGAAAAGTGTGAATGAAGATGTTGTGTTGCAAAATGATGATGATCGAATACTTGAAGAGCAAGTGAGTGAAGATAATTTGAATGAGGAAGTGACAATCGATATTCATGACAACGAGGAGGAGACTCAAAATGATGTGAACCCGTCTAGGGAACACGTGATTGACATACCGAAAACGGTAGTGCCAAAAGCCAAGGCTCCTTTGCCAATCCTCCTCCTCCTTATCCTCAAAGACTTGCAAAACAAAAGAATGATAATCAATTTAAGAAGTTTATTGAGATGATGAAAAGCTTGTCAATCAATATACCATTGGTGGAAGCACTTGAGAAAATGTCGGGATACGCCAAGTTTATGAAAGACTTGGTGACTAAAAAGAGATCTATGGATTGCGAGACCATAAAAATGACTCATCAAATTAGTGCAATTGTCCACTCGATGGCTTTAAAGCTTGAAGATCCCAGCGCATTCACCATTCCTTATACCATTGGGAGTGCAGATTTTGCAAAGGCCTTTTGTGATTTGGAAGCAAGTATAAATTTGATGCCTTACTCCGTATTCAAGACTTTGGGTATTGGTCAATCGAGGGCGACTTCAATGAGACTGAAAATGGTGGATAGAACAATGAAGAGGCCTCTTGGTATTATTGATGATGTTCTTGTACGGGTCGACAAGTTTATTTTGCCTACTGATTTTGTGATTCTCGACTGTGAAGTCAACTATAAGGTGCCTATAATCTTGGGAAGGTCTTTCCTAGAAACAGGTAAGACTTTAGTTGATGTGGAAGCAGGGGAGCTCACCTTCTGGGTGGGCGATGAAAAGGTTGTATTCCACATGTGCAAATCGATGACGCAGTCGAATAGTAATGAAGTTTGCTCTTTTGTGGAACTCGTGACAGAGGTGATAGTTGATGAAACAAGTGCAATGATCAATGTGGAATATCCTATGGAAGTTGTATTGTTGAACCATGAGGATGATGAAAGGGATGGCTTGGTTGAATGTGATAATGCATTGCAAGGAATGATATCCTATTTTTATGGGCCCCGTAAACTCTCCTTGAATTTGGAAAATCGGAAGACTCCACCGACAAAGCCCCCGATCGAGGAGCCACCAACATTGGAGTTGAAGCCTCTTCCTTCTCACCTCAGGTATGAATTCTTAGGCCCATCTTTTACATTACCTATTATTCTTTCTGCTTGCTTAACCAAAGTGCAGGTAAAATCCACTCTTGAGGTGCTTCAAAGAAGAAAAAAGGCAATTGGATGGACCTTAGCTGACATTCGGGGCATAAGCCTCGCCTTTTGCATGCATAAAATTATACTTTAGGATGATGCGAAACCGTCCGTGGAACATCAATGGAGGTTGAAAGAGGCTATGCAAGAGGTCGTCAAGAAGGAAATTATCAAATGGATTGATGCTGGGTGGTATATCCTATTTCGTATAGTGCGTGGACTTCAACGGTGTAGTGTGTGTCTAAAAAGGGGGTATGACCGTTGTGACAAATTATAAAAATGAGCTTATCCCTACTAGGACCGTGATCTGATGGCGGGTATGCATGGACTACCGAAAGTTAAAAAAAGTGACCAGAAAATATCATTTTCCATTGCCCTTTATTGATCAGATGTTAGACAGGCTTGCCGGGCGTGCCTACTATTGTTTCTTGGATGGGTATTCAGGTTACAACCAAATTCTTATAGCTCTGGAAGACCAAGAGAAAACGACCTTCACATGCCCGTATGGAACATTTGCATTCTCACGGATGCCGTTCAGATTGTGTAATGCCCCGTTACCTTTCAGCGGAGAATGATGGCCATATTTACGGACATGGTGGAGGAATTCCTTGAAGTCTTTATGGATGATTTTAGTGTGGTTGGAGACTAATTTGAAGAATGTTTGGAAAATCTTAACAAGGTGCTAGCCCGAAGTGAAGAGACAAATCTTGTGCTTAATTGGTAAAAATTCCACTTTATGGTCGAGGAGGGCATTATCCTCGTCCATAAGATCTCAAAGAATGGAATCGAAATGGACAAGGCAAAGATAGAAGTGATTTCAAAGCTACCTCCTCCTACTTCCATCAAGGTAGTTAGGAGTTTTCTTAGGCATGCGGGGTTCTACCGAAGGTTCATCAAAGATTTCTCCAAAGTGGTGAACCCCATGTGCAAGCTACTAGAAAAGGATGCAACGTTTGATTTCAATGAAGAGTGCATGAAGGATTTTTAGCTCTTGAAGTATAAATTGACAACCACTCCAATCATTACCGCACCCAATTGGATCTCTCCCGTTGAGCTTATGTGCGACGCGAGTGATGTTGTGGTAGGAGTGGTCTTGGGGAAAAAGGTGAACAAGATATTTCACCCGGTGTACTATGCAATCAAAATGATGAATGATGCCCAGGCTAATTATACAGTGACGGAAAAAGAGTTACTAGCAATTGTGTTTTCCATGGAGAAATACCTGCCTTATCTCATGGTTGCCAAAGTGATTGTTAACACCGATCATGCGACGCTCCATTACTTGATGACAAAGAAAAACTCGAAAGCTAGATTGATGAGATGTGTTTTGTTTCTTCAAGAATTTGACCTTGAGATCATTGATATAAAAGGAAGTAAAAATCAGGTAGCGTATCATTTGTCCCGTCTAGAAGAGGAAGGGAGGCCCAAAGATGGTCTTGAAATTAATGATGTATTCCTGGATGAGCAACTCCTCTCGGTTTCTTTGAATGATATGCTTTGGTTCGCGGATGTTGCCAATTTCCTTGTTGTCGGCATTGTCCTTTGTGAGCTCTCTTCTAACCAAAGGAAGAAACTCAAACAGGACAATTTGGACTATTATTGGGATGAACCCTATTTGTTCAAGATTTTCAATGATGGGGTGATTCGTAGATGTGTCCCAGAGGAGGAGCAAGTGAGTATACTTGATGCTTGTCATTCCTCGCCCTACGGTGGTCATCACGGTGAGGCGAAAACTGCTTCCAAGGTTCTTAGTTGTGGTTTCTATTGGCCAACCCTGTATAGAGATGCAAGTGAGCTTGTCAAGAGATGTGATGAATGTCAAAGGGATGGGAGAATATCAAAGAAGGATGAAATGCCTCTCACCACTATCCTTTAAGTTGACATTTTTGACGTGTGGGGCATAGACTTCATGGGGCCTTTTGTGAGTTCGTGTGAAAATACTTACATTTTGGTGGCGTTTGATTATGTTTCCAAGTGGGTCAAAGCTGTGGCAACAACGAAGACCGGAGTGTGGTGGCGTTCCTCAAGAAAAACATTTTCACACGGTTTGGTACTCCTCGAGCAATTATCAGTGATGGGGGGTCTCATTTCTGCAATAAGGCATTTGACACTTTGCTTGCAAAGTATGGTGTCAATCACAAGGTATCAACTCCTTATCACCCCCCAAGCTAGTGGACAAGTGGAGGTCTCAATCAGGGAAATCAAAAGCATATTGTCAAAAACTGTGAATGCAAATAGAACGGATTGGTCAAGGAAGCTTTATGATGCGTTGTGGGCTTCTAGGACTGCATTTAAGACTCCAATTGGTAAGTCTACGTACTGGTTGGTGTTTGGAAAAGCGTGTCATTTGCCGGTTGAGCTAGAACATAAAGCCATGTGGGCCTTGAAGAGGTTAAATCTTGATTGGGATGTTGCAGCAAATCTCTGTGTGGAGCAACTCCATAAGCTAGATGAATTTCGGTTTCATGCCTATTCAAGCTCATCATTGTACAAGGAGAAGATGAAATACTTGCACAACAAATATGCCCGAAGCAAGGAATTCAAAGAGGGTGATTTGGTACTTCTCTTCAACTCCCGGTTACGTCTGTTTCCGAGAAAACTTAAGTCCAAATGGAGTGGCCCCTTTGAGGTAGTGCATGTAACATCTTTTGGTGCTCTTGACTTGAAGAACAAAAATGGTGAATCTTTCGGGTTAATGGGCACCGTGTGAAGAATTACTTGGGCAAGTTTGATGATATCCACGTGGTGGCCTTGATCAAGTTCCAATGATGATGGTAACCTGTGTCGTGCCGCGACGTTAAATCAGGCGCTTCTTGGAAGGCAACCCAAGTGATATTTCTTTCTTTTTCATTTTTCTTCTTAAATTAGGCTCTTTTAAACTAACTGGTTGTGAGATTAGTATAGGAATTATTTATGCAGTGCAGTACTGATACTGGAAAATTTGGCTAAGTATGGAATTGGACCGCTGATCGCGCTCAAAATTTTGCAGTCAACAGAATCTGTTTTGTGGAGGCGTAAATATGTAGCGGACGCGGACTTGAAAAGTCCATAATGAAACTCTCTGAAGTTTAATAAGCGTCCGCGATGAAATTTTCGCGGTCAGCGGAGCTTGTTTCACGGTCGCGCACACTTTCCTCTCTCAGCAGAGTTAGTGAAGCAGCAGCTCTTCAAAACAGTCAAGAGCGCGGTGAAATTCTGCGGCCGCGCCCAAGTAGGTCGGGGGCCCTTAGGTTTAAGTATAAATAGGAGGGCCCTCCTCCTTTTACACTTTTCAAACCCTCACTTCTCAAAGCCCCCTAGCATTGTTCATCTGCTCTTGTATGCTTCTATAGTTCATCTCATTAAGCAAGAGTTAATTTCTACAACAAATCAAACAACTGGTATGCTTGATTCCTTTGTCTTAATTTTAGTCCTTTCTTTTTATTTTTAGTTAGTTTCAATTTTTCTTTCTAAAAAGGGTTACTACATGCCAAGAATCATAATTATGCTAAATTGAAGATAAAACTGGTTGGGTAATTGATTTTAATTCCTAATGAGGAATAGGGTGGTTCGTTTTGCTTTCAAATTGCCTAATTTTTATGCTAAGCATAAACCCTAGGTCTTAAACTCTTCGTCAGTACCCGTTCATTTTGAATTCCACGGTCGCGGACATAATTCTGTGGTCCGCATTCATAAGATTTGCTGAGTTAGAAATGGCTTGCTTCTTCGCGGAAGCGGTGAAATTTTCACGGTCAGCGACATGTATTACGCGGTCGCGCTTCTAATTTCACGGAATGCGGAACTACCATTAAGAGAGTAGTTAAACTGGGTCCGCGGCCGCATTAGTTTTTATGCAGACAACGATGCAGATTTCACGATCGCGCCCAGATTTTTGCGGTCAGCGGTGGTCCAACTTCAGAGACTAGGTAGTCTGAACCCTAGTCTTCAACTGACCGCGACCCTTTTTCCGCGGACAGTGGTGGCCAGTCCGCAGCCGCGTCTTTTTTTTCCGTTGACAACAGTCCACTATTCTGTGACATAATGTAATCATTTATCTTCTTTCATCTGATACTTACTTGAATACCAATACAAATGAGCTTTCATTGATTGTGTATGCATATAATGGTTAGATCTCGAGGTGGACCAGAAAAAGAACAAGGGAGGGGAGAGTCCTCACGGGGCCGGGGGAGAGGAAAACATACTACACCCTTGGCTTCTCTAATGACAGTTGGCAAGAAACAGACACTCCGGAGACCTACTCCAGACACTTCAGAGACGAGTGAATATGTCCCCTCCCAGGAAATTTCTGAGGGAGAAGTTGCCCAGACCCAACAAGAAGCACAATCTCAGCCTTTCCACCTGGTAAATGAATCCACCTCATTGTCTGGATCTTCTGATGGCTCGGGAGGTAGTGACACTCCAACACCTCCTGCCCCAAATGCTGCAGCTCCAGCCTCCACACCATCCCCAGTAAATATGGATAGTGATTACGATGTCCCGGATGACGGGAGAGGGGGTGACACCCAAACTGGGGGGTTGGTGAGATCAAGAAACCCGGTGGTATGGCAAGACCGATTTGTTATTGAGAAAGCCTACCATAAGTTCCAGGAATGGTGGCCTCAAAGGTCACTCACACTAGAGAGGGTCTTCATTGAGTGATATCTTCTACCCCACAACCCCAATGTCAAGAAGCACTTCAATGGTGGAAGTTCTTCACCAGCAACCTACCGGAGGCCAATGCGTATTTGGTCAAGGAATTATATGCAAATGTCGCCCACATCAAAAAGGGCATTAATTTGACCAAGGTCTGGAACGGGAAGATCATGTTTGATGGCAAGACCTTAAATGACTATGATGGGTTCAATGACGAGGATGAGTCCCTCTATCTAAAGAAGGTGCCTATGGATGAGTTAGCCCGCCAATGACTTGCATCGGTGATAGCCATCCCTGGTACTACTCCAGCTTGGGTGACACCCGGGGTCCCGATCTACAGGAACACTCTGAGCTTCGAAGTGTAGGGGTGGTCTACTTTTGTATGCAATTAGATAGACCCTACTACGCATGAGAGTGATATGTCGGTCTCCCTGGCGATTATCGTAGGGGCTATCATGGCAGGACTCCCGATCAATGTGGAGAATATTATGGCCAGAGTGATTACCAGATCAATTGGCAAGGATGAAAGTTATATCCCTTCCCCCCCCCCCCCCCCCCCCCCCACCTCC
>ML261627.1:55311-95690 GCA_005239495.1 Nicotiana undulata | reverse complement strand
GTGTGGCCTTATGTTGATGTTATAATTTTGATGATTGGTCTGTAATAACTTTGATACTTTTTCTCTTTATTTTCTACTTATCGTACTTTCATTTTCGTACTTTTCACTTTTGGTATGTATACAAAATTACCATTTCATGTATATATTCATCCTCATTTTGTGTATATTCATTTTAATCCCCTATTGTACTTATTCATTTTACTTTCTGTATTTTTACTTTATAACTTCTTTTGTAATTTTCCTTAATAGCTTAGCTTCTTATTTCCTTTAGTAGCTTCTTTTTAAAAAGTTTCACGATCAATAAGCCTTTGATTTTCTTAATGCCACAGTTCATTCCAAAGGTGGAATTTGTGTGAACCGGGTGGCTCTTCCCAATGATGGATGGCATGGCAATATTCTTAAGGGCTTGAGTTTGTTTTTCTTTTTGTTTTGATATATATAGTAGTAATGAATAAAAGTGACTCAAGTAAGCTTCACTTGCAGTAGCACATTTACCTTCGACCTCATGGTTAGAGACAAGTTTGCTGGCAAGATTAGCTCTAGTTGTGACCTTTAGAATCTTGAGTTGACTAAAGTTATCATCAAGTGGTTATTGTTAGCCATCTGTGATCTTCAATCCTAGCTAAGGTTGTTGTGGGCCCTCGACTCTAGTTTATTTAACAATCCAGTAGCTTGAGAGGGTTTTGAATTACAAGTCCAAGTCCCGTGTCAACAAGTCTAGAACTTGCCCCAAATGTTTTTCTAGGTGAAATTATAAGTGTAGCTCGACTTGAGAAGTGATTATAGGCTCTCCTTGGTCCCATTTGAACTTTGAAAACTTCCATAGCCTACCATTATGATATCCTTGGTCAACCCCTTTGAGCCTAAGCCTTTTTCATTCAATAACCACATAACAAGCCTTCATCTGTTCTATAATGACCCACTTTTGGAACCCAATCTTTCCTTAGCATTCATAATGAACAATAGTCAAAAACATAAGCTTGGGGGAGAGACGAGGAATTTCAAATTGATGAAAGATGCAAAGAACAAAAAAAATTGATGAAAAGGAAAGGCGAAGAAAAGGATGAAAAGCCAAAAAGAAGCATGTCAATAGAAAAGTAAAGGTTGAAATGATTCAAGAATACAATGTTGAAAGGTTTGGAATGATGAGAAAAGGAGAAAAATGTTCGTCATATAGAAGAAAAGAGTGACAATGTGTTTCTCTAGTTCCCCCAAGGAAGAATAAAATGACTCAAAGAGTCAAGAAAGCATGAATCGAATTGAGAAAATGGAGTGCTTAAGGAAAGATGATACTATCATAGTTCATTATGTACGACTTCGATCCAAAAAGCCTTCATTACATCCCGCTAAATCCCTATAGGATTTCAAGTTAAGTGAGCTTACATTAGTGGTGATTTACATGAGGGGAAAGCATATGGTACTTTGAGCCATACTTGTGGCATTCTTTTAAGAGTGATGAGCGCACTTCTTTACAATCCCGGTTTTGACTGTCACGTTCTATTTTAAAAGAGATGAGCTCATGTAGAGTAGAGGAGAAGGATTCTGGGATCCACAATTACTTTCGTGGGAGAGAGAGCGTCCTTGATGAATTGAGTCAACTATTGAAGCTCTTGTGTCACATGAGACCTATGAAACTCAAGAAGTCATAGTATAATGTTGTTGATAATGCATTTGTGTTGAGGGTAATTGTTAGTTCCAATTGAAGTTTGAAGAAGTCACCTTAGGACAACTGAAATTTTATTTTCTTTTTCTTGTGGGGGAAGGGAAATACCTTGTTTACTTGAGGACAAACAAAAGCTTAAGTTTGGGGGAGTTGATAACTAGGGATTTTAACCTATTATTTGCTCTCTTTTGCTTAGGTTTTGGGTAAAAATGCGTTAAGGTATTCCCGAAAACTGACTTAAGGTGCTTACTTGCAGGTTTTGATCAAAATAGGGCAAAGAATCCAAAATAAGCTCATAAAGGAGTAAAACTTGCATAAGTCAAAAGCAAAAAATGGACCACTAACCGCGATGGAAAAGCGCATCCGTGTAGGGTTCACCACCGAGGCAAATAATGTTCCGCGGTTGACGAAATAGAGGTTTAGAGAAGCTGCAATTTTGAGAAAACACCACTGTTGACCGCGCTAAAAAAGTGTGTCCGCGAAACCAGTGGCGCCGCCGCGAGTGAAATTACGCTGACAGAGAGGAATCAAGGTTCAAAGGCCTGGCAATCTTGGTTCAAACAAAGAACGTGGACCGCGTCTAAATTATGCAATCGCGAAGTCACCTGGCGTGGAAGCGGTAGAAATTCCGCTGGGAGCGAGAAAAGGGGTTCAAAGAGTTTGCAAGTAAAGCTAAATTGAGGAACGCGGTCTGCGAACATTTACGTGGCCGCGGTTGAAGCCAACGCATGCGCGACTATATTTACGCGGTCCGCGAAACAACTCTAGTCCAGATCCAAATGAAGAAAAATGTGAACCGAGCTCATTATTGCGCGGCCGCGAATGACCAAGCGTGGACACGCCCAGTATTACGCTGTCAGCGGAACCTCCGTAGGGGCATTTTTGTCTAGCAATTTCAGTTGTGTATATATAAATCTTTTTCACATTTTTAGGGCAAATTTTATATTGGGGAGCTCATGAACAGCCGTATTTTAGCACTTCGAGTAATTTTAGAGTAGTTTTAGCTTATATCTTTAGATTTTATTCTTGTAATTGACTTTTATGGCTTATATTACCTCTTCATCTTTGATTTCTATCATTATTATGAGTAGCTAGACATGTTGGCTAGGGTTGTGACCCAACCCTGGTGTGGGTATTTGACGAGTCTTCAATTTTAGGGCTTAATTATTTATGGCTTAGTGATAATTAACTCGTTTCATGCTTTAATTGTAGAATTGGTGGTTGCAAACACTGATTCGTGCCTTTTTTACTTAGGTTCTTCTTGAGAAAGAGGGACCAAGTCTAGGAAAAATAGGCTAATAAGGAATTTGGGTGAATTCAAGAGATTGATAGCCCCAATTAAAGGGTTAAACCTAGAGATAGTAATACCCGACTTAAGCCAGTTTCACTTGCATTGTTTGAACACCCATTAGGCTTGAGAAAGCCATACCGGGAAAAGTCACTCAAATTACCAAGAGGTATAGAGTGAGTATTTATGTGTGAAGGTTGTATCACGACCCCAATCATAACAAGCTAGTCCTAGATTCTAGACCTTATTAGATACTCGCCTAGGCGGAAGTCACTTCCCTAGTGCTTTTTATCATTTGAAAAACTCCTACAAAAATATTGTACTTAGATCATTTCAGTATTCAATAGCATTAACATCATAATAGAAACAATCCCAAGCATGGTTAGAAGTGCAGCTAAAGACAACACGCATAGCTAGATTAGGTAGAAACCCAACTCCCAACCAATATTAACTTCATGTGGATATCAATCTCAACCTATCGGGTAAAACTGCATTGACCACTTCTCGCCATTATATAGTGGTGTAGGGTTGGAACCGAACATATGCAAGGCAATAAAATAACTGAAAGATGAAACTGAACTGAAAGAATTTGGGAGTCAAAGATGATCTGGAGATATACTTACCTGCCGATTACTGTCCCAACTCTCCCAATATAGTAAGTAAAATAAATGTCCGGCCCTATAAGGCTTTGAACGTGTAACTGCTCCGCCGTAGTATGCTCTCTCATAGGTGCTCAGCCATACTAGGCTCTGTATCTCAGCCATTATGGGCTCGCTTATAGGCGCCCGGCCACAGTAGGCTCGGTATATAACTTACCATCTGATTAGAGGTCACACAATAGGGGCCAGCCCATTGATTATAGCTCGATGGTGGTGAAAATACTGAAAGAGACTAGGATACTCAAAGAAGACAATACTCAATTGAATATAAAGTCCGGATAAGGGAAAATACTGTAATTGATGAGACTAGGATAATGTACATAAGTTCAGGAATACGAACTTATCTTTATGTCTCGTTATCAAACTCATGTAGTTACAAGATCATGCAGAAATGAAGGAAGGGCTTAGCCTTAACATGCCTGGAGTAGGGGAAAATCCGTATGATATTCTTGGGAAAGATTGCACTGTATTCCCTTAGAATTACAAAATATCACGTTGCTTAAGATGCTATGAAATCAAGTGCTCCATCATGTGTTATTTTGGTGTTGTAGTAGGAAAATGTTATGTATTCTCTTAATACATTCTAATGTGTTTTGGTAATAGAAAGAACATAATAATTGAATCACTTGAACATCTAAAGACCAAATGAAGAAGAATGGTTACAAATCTTCTAAGTATATGTTTACACGTGATGAAGAATGTAGTGACTTGTGTTTATAACTTTAGTTTGCCACCTTTCAATTTGATTTATGAGTCACTTAGTTGGAAGGGTGGTCTGCTACGTTGAGAAATTTAATCTTTATCTAGTAATTCCCTAATTAATTAGGTAATATCCCATTACCCAATAATTAACCAATTACCCACATAATTTGAATTATCTCAACTTACTTAAAATACTACTCACTTTTAACATACCTTGTACACCTTACTATCATGGTTATGTAGTACCTTGTATGGCACTAGTCCATAAATACCGAGTATTATGGCTCGTACCGTATTTTATCCCAAACTAACAACCTTCAACGAAACTCATTTTCTTTGATTCGTTTACCCTTTATCTTTCACGGAACTTACTTATCGCTTGTTATAATTAGCATAAATACTTATAACCTCAAGATAATCTCATCCGCGTGTCTACGTCGATTAACTAAAGACGCAACTTTAACGCACGAAAATGCGAAACGTAACATCCCTCCCCCCTTAAAAGCATTCATCCTCGTAGAGGAAATAATTCAACGCCACATATTGCCATAATTATCACTCACGATAATGGCCTCACACGATAATAACTAATACAAGAATCCATACACATACCTTAAGTTGTGATGTCTTGGTCGGATCCTTCTTTGGAAGAGGGAATAAGGGAGGATACCTAGACTTCATGTCTTCTTCGGCTTCCCAAGTCATTAGTTTTAGTCCTCAATCTCCGAACCTGTATGTCTAATATAGCAATGGGAGTTTCCTCATATGATAGTTGTTCTGTGACCTGAACATTGTCAACTGACACAACTCTGGAAGGATCTCGACTTTTACGGAGCATAGACACATGAAAGACTAGATGAACAGATTCCAAGTCAGAAGGCAAATCTAACTCATATGCTACCTGGCCTACCTTACGTATGATCTTATATGGTCCAATGTACCAAGGGCTAAGTTTTCCTTTCTTTCTGAACCTCATAAAGCCTTTCATCGGTGATACTTTTAGGAATACCCAATCGCCAACCTGAAACTCCAAGTCTCGTCGTTGATTATCCGCATAAGACTTCTGACGGCTTTGAGCTGCTAATAGCCTTTCCTGTACAAGCTTAATTTTCTCGATTGCCTGTTGTACCAATTCTGGTCCTACTAAAGTAGTTTCCCCAACATCGAACCACCCTATAGGCGACCTACACTTTTGTCTGTAAAGAGTTTTGTATGGAGCCATCTGAATACTGGAATGATAGCTATTATTATACGTGAACTCAATAAGCGTCAGATGATCATCCTAGCTGCCCTTGAAGTCTAACACACAAGCCCGTAACATATCCTCAAGTGTCTGAATAGTGCGCCCAACTTGTCCATCTGCCTGGGGACGAAATATTGTACTAAGACGTACCTGAGTCCCCAATAATTTTGGAAGGACCTCCAAAAATTAGTTGTAATATGAGTTCCTCTATCCGAGATATTAGATATAGGGAATCCATGTAGTCGTACTATCTCCTTAATGTAGCTTGCATAGTCCTCTGCGGAATATGTAGTCCTAACAGGCAGAAAAATGGGTTGATTTTGTAAGTCTATCAATAATCACCCATGTAGAATTACATTGGGTACAAGGTAAACCAACGATGAAATCCATATTGATTACTTCCCACTTCCAAATCAGAATCTCTATAGCCTGCAATAATTCACCGGGTTTTTGATGTTCAATCTTAACCTGCTAACAGTTAGGGCACTGAGCAACAAAATTTGCTATATCCTTTTTCATTCAGTCCCATCAATATATTTCCCTGATATCATGATACATCTTTGTTGCTCCTGTATGGATAGAATAACGAGAATAGTGAACTTTTCCCATAACCTACCGACGCAGCCCTACAACATTAGGGACACATAATCGTCCTCGATATCTGAGGACCCCATATTTTGTAATCTCAAATGATGTCTTCTCCTTCTGAGGGGTTGTATCCCTATAATGAACTAACATAGGATCCTCGTACTGGCGTTCCTTCACTTCAGTTACTAAAGAGGATGATGATGTGTCCTGAATAGTAATTCCGGTATCACCTGAATCCGATAATCGAACTCCAAGACTAGCTAGCTGATGAATCTCATGGGCTATTCCCCTCTTCTCTGGTTATGTATATGAAGGATACCCATATATCTACGGCTGAGGGAATCGGCTACTACATTCGCTTTCCTTAGATGGTATAAAACATCAGTGTCACAGTCTTTCATTAGCTCCAACCATCTCCTTTAGCGTAAATTCAATTCCTTTTGCTTAAAGATATACTGAAGTCTCTTATTATCCGTATAGATATTAACATGAATTCCATACAAGTAGTTCATCCACATCTTTAGTGCATGAATCATTGCGACTAACTCTAAATCATGGGTCGCGTAATTCTTCCCGTGCCTTCTTAGTTGTCTAGAAGCATAAGCTACAACCTTACCATGCTACATCAGTACACAACCCAATCCAAAGCCCGAAGCGTCACAATAGATAACATAACCATCGGTCCCTTCTGGAGCGTTAGAACCGGTGCTGAAGTTAATATGTCCTTCAAAACCTGGAAACTCCGTTCGTAAGCATTAGTCCACTGAAACTTAGCTCCCTTCTGAGTCAACTTACCTGGGTATTCTAATCTTTTACAATTCATGAAATACCCCCTTTAGAAGGCCCAAACGGCATCCTTTATCTATCACAATTACGCCCTTATTCCATTACTAGGGAAGCATTTCACCTCTTCTAAATGCTACTAGTCTTAGACTCTTTTGAGTTCATTCAAGTTATACTAAGACTTCTACAACTTAGAGAAACCATCAGTTCTCTTATTTTCATGGGCTTAATCCCGAGGACTTATCAATTCTCATCACTTTTTCACTCATATTTTCTTATCCTTACTCATTTTTTCCTAAGACCTTGTCGCTCTAGCATACTTTAGCTTGCGACCTACACCTATCTATTTATACTTATTCGCAATATTCCTTAAACTTGCTTGCACTATAGATCTCCTTATGTTATTCTGGAAAATTAAGCGAGACACCACGTCGTCACACCACTTTTGTCAAAGGTGTTGAAAGAGAAGAAAATCCCTCTACAAATTTCTTGTAATAACCTGTCAAACCGAGAAAGCTACGAATCTTCGTCGGTGTCGTGGGTCTAGGTCAAGTCTTCACTTACTCAATCTTTTGTGTATTAACCGAAATACCTTCACTTGAAATAATATGCCCAAGTAAAGCTATAGAATTCACATTCAGAGAATTTTGTATACAACTTCCCTTTTTGTTGAACTTTGAGCACAATATGCAAATGATCTGCGTGCTCAATCTCTTAACGATAGTACACCAATATATCATCAAATAATACAATCATGAATATATCTAGAAAGGTATTGAACGCCCGGTTTATCAAGTCCATGAATACTATTGGGGCATTGTCAAACCAAATGACATGACACGAAACTCAAGGTGCCCATATTTGGTCCTAAATGTTGTCTTCGGGACATCTTTCTCCTTAACCCTTACCCGATGGTACCCGGTCCTCACGTCTATCTTCGAGAAACACTTGGCACCTTGCAACTGATCAATTAATCATCAATCCTCGGGAATGGGTACTTATTCTTGATTGTCACATTATTCAACTGTCAATAATCGATACACATCCGCAAGGAACCATCTTTCTTCTTCACAAATAACACAGGTGCTCCCCATGGTGATGTACTAGGTCTGATAAAGCATTTTTCAAGTAAGTCCCTTAGTTGTTCCTTCAACTCTCTCAGCTCTGCAGGTGCCATTCTAAAGGGAGGAATAGATATTAACTAAATACTTAGTAATAGGTCAATTGCAAACTCAACCTCTCGCTTTGGCGGGAGACCCGGAAGCCTATAGGAAAATAACATCGAGAAACTCATTAACCACCGGGATAGATTGAACGGTTGGTGACTCTACCTTCACATCCTTTACCTAAACTAAGTGATAAATGTAATCTTTTCTGATCATTTTCCTTGCCTTGAGATAGGAAGTAAATCTACCTCTCGGCAATGTCGTATTACCTTCCCACTCCGAAAACAGGCTCTCCTGGGAATTGAAATCGAACCATCTTTGATCCACACTCGATGTTAGCATAACAAAAAGCCAACCAATCCATACACATTCTAACATCAAGTTCTACCTAACCGAACACCACGTACCTTATCCTTGTTTATTATCAAACTTATCACTGGCCATTACGGTCCACATCCATATATATAAATAACAATATTAAGACATAACTCGCATAACTAATTTAGAAAAAGGTTTATATACATAGGGGTTGACAAGTCCGTAGACATGTCATACCCAAAACTATACATGTGATATTGTCTGCAAAACCTCTAAGAAAATACACACACACACACACACACACACACACACACACATATATATATATATATATATATATATATAAATATATATATATATATATAAAAGTAGGGACATGGCTCCCTACATCTTCATAAAACAACCTATATATATATATATATATATATATATATATATATGTAAAAGTCGGGACATGGCTCCCTACATCTTCATAAAACAACCTAACATATTCAGAACCCTGACTTGGTAATACTCCAAGAAGAAGTGGAGCTCAACAACTAAAAGCTGACATCTGGAGGAAGTCTACACTAGAGGGTCCTTGCCTCGTCCTATATGAGAGCCTCGGTCAGACACATTTCGAAGCGGAATCTTCATATCCTTATCAGTTACTTTCCTCATCTTGGCCCGACTACTATTCTCTTCCTCTGCATGTTCCATAATATACACAGGCAAACCTTGATTTACGGACTCCCAAGACTGTGGACTATCTTGAATCTCAGAAGAACTGGTGTCTATAAATACCCTGACATAGTTTTGAGCCTGAGGGGAACCCGGTTGTGCCAATCCGTGCACCACTCCCCTTATACCTTGGTCAACGGGCCCTGATAATGAAACTAAGGGCCTTGGTGAGGTCGGTACTCCTCTCACCCCATCTGCTGCCGGCGAGATCGAAACTGCTCGAACGGATTACTCATATGGATCATCGGAAGGATCCTCCTCAATAGAACCCATGATCTCCGATGGGTATGACTCCATAGTGTAACTTATATCTCTTTCTAACACTTTCATAGCCTTCTGATCCGTGCTAGCGGTTTACGCCTGTCGTCTAGTAGTAATAGGCATCACTAAAAACATAAATAAGGCAAATATTAGGAGTGCATACTTACGACTCAGCTCTATCGCAAAATCTGGATTAGAAGGAAAAGTAACCATCCTAAATATCTTGTAGCCTCCTGTTTATAAATGTGGTGCACAACACACCCATAAACAAGACTCTACTAGACACGACTTGTAGACTCCCTAAGACAGAACTGCTCTAATACCACTTTTGTTACACCTCGAACCTTGGGGGCGATACCGGCACCCGGTGCCTCACCTATCCTTACGTACCACCTTACGACTAAGGGACTCTGAACATATAATGTCATACTTTGGCTGTAGCCACATTGCTAGACAATTTGCGAAGAAAAATATAAAGCGAATGGAAGCTAACGCTGACTAAACATCAATATAAAGTTGGGCCGACAAGGCCGTCATAACTACTATAGCTTACAAACCAACAAAATATACATACAAGGCCAACAAACCCAACATACTGCACTAACTGACAAGAAATGTCTACAAGCCTCTACAGATGGATGTACCGTGATCGGAACACGGCCCTACCTACCCATAACCTATATACATATATGCACAAGATGTACACAAAACCTCTAGACCCGGAAACTCCAAATGACGTGGAGCTTTCCAATAAAGCTGAACTCGGGCAACACCTACTGAGGAGGTCTACCCGTCTGTCTGTCTGAACCTGCACGCATAATGCAGCGTCCCCAGAAAAAGGGATTTCAGTATGAAATAATGTACCGAATATGCAAGGAAATAAAATAACTGAAAGTTGTAACTGAACTGATAATATAATAACTGAAAGAATCTGGGGGTCAAAGATGATCTAAAGATATACTTACCTGCCGATTACTGACTCAACTCTCTCAATATAGTAAGTAAAATAAATGTCCGGCCCTATAAGGCTCGGAACGTGTAACTGCTCCGCCATAGTAGGCTCGCTCATAGGCGCTCGGGCATACTAGGCTCGCTCATAGGCGCTTGGCCATAGTAGGCATGGTATATAACTTACCATCTTATCATAGGTTGCCCAATAGGGGCTTGCCCACCGATTATAGCTCGATGGTGGTGAAAGTACTGTAATACTATATATATATATATATATATATATATATATATATAAAACCTCCTCTCTCTTGACTGGAAGAAGACAATACTCAATTGAATATAAAGTCCTCATAAGGTAAAATACTGTAATTTATGAGACTAGGATAATGTACATAAGTTCAGGAACGCGAACTTATCTCTATGCCTCGTTATCAAACTCATGTAGTTACGAGATCGTGCAAAAATAAAAGAAGGGCTTAGCCTTAACATAACTGGAGTTGGGAAAAATTCGTATGATATTCTTGGGAAATATTGCACTGTATTCCCTTAGAATTATAAAATATCATGTTTCTTAAGATGTTATGAAATCAAGTGCTCCATCGTGTGTTATTTTGGTGTTGTAGTAGGAAAAGGTTATGTATTCTCTTAATACATTCTAACGTGTTTTGGTAATAGAAAGAGCATTATAATTGAATCACTTGAACATCTAAAGACCAAATGAAGCAGAATGGTTACAAATCTTCTAAGTATATGTTTATACGTAACGAAAAATGTAGTGGATTGTGCTTATAACTTTAGTTTGCCACCTTTCAATTTGATTTATGAGTCACTTAGTTTGAAGGGTGGGCTGCCACGTTGAGAAATTTAATCTTTATCCAATAATTCCCTAATTAATTAGGTAATATCTTATTACCCAATAATTAAATAATTATCCGCATAATTAAAAATTATCTCAACTTATTTAAAATACTACTCACTTTTAACATACCTTGTACACCTTACTATTATGGTTATGTAGTACTTTGTATGGCACTAGTCTATAAATATCAGGTATTATGGCTCGTACCGTATTTTATCCCAAACTAACAACCTTCAAACTCATTTTCTTTGATTCGTTTATCCTTTATCTTTCATGGCACTTACTTATCGCTTGTTATAATTAGCATAAATACTTATAACCTCCAGATAATCTCATCCCCGAGTTACGTCGATTAACTAAAGATGGAACTTTAACGTACGAAAACGCGAGACATAACAATTTCATTATTATGGTTCTGTATGTTGATGACATTCTGCTTGCCACAAATGATTTGGGCTTGATGAATGAGACCAAACAATTTTTGTCTAGGTCTTTTGATATGAAAGATCTTGGTAAAGCCTCTTTGTTCTTGGGATATAAATTAAAAGAGATAGGTCACGTGGTTTATTGGGTTTATCACAACATTCCTACATTAAGAGTGTTCTTAAAACTTTCAATATGCAAGACTGTAGACCTGGTGTTGCACCTGTTGTATAAGGAGCCAAACTTAGCAAGGATCAATGTCTGAAAAATGATGTTGAAAAGAGAACTATGAGAGATGTGCCATATGCAAGTGTTGTGGGCTGTTTGATGTACATATAGGTTTGTACAATGCTTGTATATCATTTGGAAGATTTTCTTCTAATCTTGGATGGGCATATTGGGTGGCTGCAAAGAAAGTGATGAAATATCTACAACGCACCAAAGACTTCATGCTTGTGTACAATAAAGTTGATAATTTGGACCTGCGGGTATATTCAGATTCTGATTTTGCAGGTTGTCAATACTATGAAATCAACTTCTGGGTATATTTTTATGTTATGTGGAGGTGCTATTTCTTGGAAAAGTGAGAAACAAAGCATCACTGCTACATCTACAATGGAAGCTGAGTTTATTGCTTGTTTTGAGACTGCTCATATGTTGTCTGGATGAAGAATTTTCTTACTAAATTGCAAATTGTAAATTTTATATCTAAGTCGGTGACTATTTTCTGTGATAACAGTGCAACTATGTTCTTCTCTAAGAATAACAAGAAAACAAGAGGCTCTAAGCATGTTAGCCTTAAGTTTCTTAAGATTAGAGACAAGGTAAAAAAAGGTGATATATGTATTGAGCATATTAGCACAGAATCTATGTTGGTTGATCCTTTGACTAAAGGTCTTAGGCTTATAGTGTTTAATGAACATGCTAAAAATATGGTATTTTAGAGTCTTTTGATGCGCTTTAGTCCGTGAGAGTTACTTTGTAATTGTTGACTGTGATATTGCTTTTAATAAATCTCTTTCTATGCAAGCTTGTGTTATTTTATATTTGTCATGCTTATTGACTAACATGATAATTTATTTTATTTTTTTATTCAATTGGATATTGCATAAACTCATGATATCTTTGAGTTTTGCTGCTTATTGCCTTGACTATCCCAGGTAAGGCACAAGAAAAACCTCCTTAGGTGATATGATTTAAGTGTCATTTAATTTGGAGGCTCCTGAGGTGATATGGTTATTATATCACTTGGAGAATTATCTCTTTCCAAGAGGTGTGACTCTGTTCACCTTGATTAGAAAGATAATATGCTTAGCACACATGTTTGATCCATGTTGATGGAAATTCTAGCATATGCGGTCGTAGATAGAATTCATACCTTAAAATGGTATGACGCCTGCTACGACTCATTGTTAGTCTTATCTATTGAGACTGGATGGATTGTTATATGGGTCATTCTATCCTTGGCTATGTGAGTAGTGTGGCCACTGTAGAGTCTAAAATCTTTTTTTTCAAAATGATTTTCTTAAAACTCAAAAGTTTTAAAATTGTTTTCTTTTCCTCAATTAACGTTGGCGTCCAAGTGGGAGAATGTTAGAATTTGGACTTACGTTAATTGGTTATAGTCTGAACGGATAGTGACGTGGCCCAAGTGGTGGATAAATAAAAGGCCTAATATTAAATATGTGAGGCCAAATAACTATTGGCCTGTGATGGTTAGGCACTCTTTATAAATATAGTCCAACTCCCCTTTCCTTTAGCTATTAGAAAACCCTAGTGTATTCTGCCTCTTGAATACATGCTAGTGGATTGTGAAAATTGGTCTCATGCTTAACTGTTGTTTGCTGTCACTGCTTAATCCATGGAGTTTAATGGTACGCTTCCTTAAATTCTAACTCAAGATTGTGATTTTATATAGGGAAATTACCAGCTATGTCCATTTATAAGTAGCTCATTACAAAAATTGGCCAATTGATCAAATATTGCTAATATTAGCCAAATTAGCCAATTAGCTATTTGTAGCAAAAAAATATCAAATGTTTGCTTTGTTTTGAGTGGGTGTTATTAGAATAGATTGGGCACAACTTAAGGAGCTTGAATCTCAGTTTTGGAATGGTTTGGTGAAGTTTTGAGGTGGTTTGGATTGAAAATTCGAAGTAAAAACTGAACATGAAAAAAATGATATGTGTATCACATATGTATCATATTTGTATCAATTGTGTATCACATGTATATTCATGTATACCTGTGTGTGAGATACATGCGGGATACATGTGTCGCAAAAGACTTTTTTGAACTCGATTTAATTACGAATTTTAATTCAAAACCAGTCCAAATCACCTCCCATCTTCCTCAAATTTTGTATATTGACTTATCTATATATTTTCAATGAATTTCAATTGTACCCATTGAGAGAAAGAACCCTATTATTTGGTTTTTCAATTTTTGTTGGCTAGTTTTGGTAAGTCTATGATTAATGGCTAGAGGTTGGTAAGTTGAGATTTATTTGGGACATTTGTGTAAGTTTTCCTTTTATATATGTATGACTGTGTCTCAATCTCTGTTGTGGCTGCGAATTAATAATTTAACAAATAGGTGACACACTAAAGTTAATAAATGTCGTTAATCAATCTTGTTAGCTTATTCTCAGCTGATTAAAATCGTAACAGTTATAGTTGCGGAAAAGAAAAATGATTATTGGTCCTTCCTTTTCGAAAACCTCCGGAATTGTACAATTTGTAGATGGAGCTTTGATATCAGCTTAGGTCAGAGCAAAGTTATGAGCATTACATTGAGAATGTCACATGTACTCTAACGTCTAAACATTACTATCCTTTACAAAAAGCAATGTATACATACAGACTAAATAGCCGACAAACTTAGGAACTTGAGACCTTCAGCAAGTACGAATTCTCTGGTGGTTAGCGAAGCAGGTGTTTTTATACTTTTAACAAGACAAGGGTTTCCAAGACTTGTCCAGATAAACAAAGATGAATAATACATTTAACTGGCCAATGGCCATGCATTGCTCTCAAAAAGTTAATGACATGCAAAATTCAACCCCTCAATACATCACAAAGTTCCTCAACGTTAGAAAAATCAACCTTTGTTTTCTCTTCTACTACTGCTGCACGGTCATTTCTTTAAACCACTTATGCAAGCCCAGTCATCCATCTTTGAAACTCTAATGTTCTCCAGATATGGTGAATACCTTTCTAGGATACGAGGAATCTACAGAAGATTATTAAAAGCCAACAATGCACTTGGTAAATCTTATTCTTTTGTATTTTGAAGGCAAGAGTAGTTCAACATAGAAATCAAGAGCTCATGCATTTCTCTTTTTCATTTTTGGTGCAAAGAACCGTTGGTAGGTGATGCAGAATAACTACTAGATTTTTTTGACTCTGAGATTTACAGGGGTATTGTACTTGTAAATTTTAGATACCAGCCCTGTTTGGGTGCTGATGAATAAAAATGTTTGTAGTAAAATAAAAAAATAAAAAAACCAAGTCTTTAGTAAATCTATTATCTTTTGTCTTGTTTCACAAGAATAAAATACCAGGGAATATCTACATGCATAGTTGTACGCACATGAAACGTAATTCTTTCACGTACTCGTAGATTAGTTTTGTTAAGCATTTAATTATTTGTAATTTCATCCCCACGCAAAAAAAAAAAAAAAAAAAAAAAAAAAAAAAAAAAAAAAAAAAACAAGGGATGAATGGAATAAATGGGAGGAAATTATAGAGAATCATTAAGGGCCTGTTTGGAAAGCCATCCTGTAATTGGATGCAGTTACACATTTTTTGCATGTTTGTCACCAAGTAATTACTTGGTCAGCATGTAATTTGGTGTAATTGAGGGGTATAATAACACTCTACAATTTTCATGGAGCAGCTGAGAATTGTTGGTAGTTACATGGTGTAATTACTAGGTTATTTTTTGAGTCTCTTTTATTTTCTTTTTAATTTACTTTTTATTTTTTTAACGGTTAAATTCTTTTTTTTCAAATTTCATTTTTTTACATTATTTAATTTTTATTTCCTTATTTCTTATTTCTTATTTCTCATTTCCCAACCTGTACTTCACGCGTTTCTACAAAATTTCTCATATTTTGTTTCTTTCTTTTATTTTTCTACAATTTTTTTATTCTATTTAGCTATGTTATTATTCTAATTTCTAAAAAGTTATACCCCGTAATTTTAGAAAAAATAAGTCATCTACAAACTTGACTTGTAATGAGTGATGTCATTAAAGCTGAACTTTATTATTGGATCAGGTTATATGCAAACTTAACTATGTTAAAATGATAGATTACTTTTTAATATTCAAACAAAAATTCTCATTTTCCATGTAGTTGCTCATATTTTTTATTTTCTTTATTTAGCATAATTGTGTTATTATTCTAGTTTTGAAACTACTACTCCTAGTATTAGAAATAATAAATTATTAATAAACTTAGTATATAATGAGTGATGTCATTAAAGTAGAATCTCATTGTTGAATGAGGTTATAGACTTCTGTTTTCCTTTTCTTTTGAATTATATTTACTTAAATTATGTTTAAATTTATTTTATATTATGTTGTAATTTTACATAAAAGTATTATGTTAACTTTTTTTTTGGGAATTTTGAATTTATGTTATATTTTCACTTTCATTTTATTTGATTTAGTAGTATTCACTTATTAATTAGATTGCGTGTCATTTACATTTTCAGTTAAAATTGATAGATTATTTTTTCGCAAAACATTTGAGTAATGTTATGGCATTACATTTATAAATACTAATCATGTTACCAAGCATGTAATCCATGATGTTTTTACAAAATATGTATTTTAGTTTTTATAATTGATTAAAGTAAAATCTTATTAATTTGAAATATATATAGCAATTATTTTTATAATATTAGTTACAAATATATGATTATTAATTGCTATATTCTTTAAAAAAATATCTATCTTAAATGTCAAATTTTATTTTATTTACAAAGGCACATAATTTGGTAAATCTTAACTTTTAATTTTTATATTTGACTTTATATTTTTACTTTAATTTAACTGTGTCATTACACTTGTGCAACCAAACAATACACTTATAATTACACTGTAATAACACTATAACAAACAAACAGGTCACAATACTGTGAATTACTACCCTAGAAATTACTCTAATTCCAATTACCTGGTGACTTTCCAAACAGACCCTAAGCATACACGTAAAATTCAGGAACTAGATATGGGTATTAAATTACTGAGGATCATTAAACCAAGATTCATGCAATTGAAAATCGAGGAACAACAAATAGAAAAAAGAGTTATAGAACCTCTGACTAACAAAAAGACTGTATAGTAGGTTAGTGTTATATACATGCTTTTCTCTTATTGTTTGCTATGAAAGAGTCAGAAACCCACCTCCACCCCCACCCCCACCCCCTCAACCAATCCCCCCCATCCCCCCACCCCCAAAAAAAATAAGAAAGGGATACAGTATACGGTGTTAGTTACTATTTTGGGTACTATTTTTATGGAATAGATGGCGATGTTACTTTTTATACTATTGTCTCATTCTTTGTTGTTACCAGAAAATCAATTATCAAATGTTCCCTCAAGCCTTGCTCTGTACAGTTCAATTAGGTAAATGGTAGAGTAATTATAAGAATGGCCATACCTGCTCAGATATGATCCCTGAAAGAGCAACAGTTGAACCAGGCTTTGCGTAGGACACAATCTGATCTGCCAACTCAAGCAGAGGATTCAATAGTATGTTTGCCACAACGACATCATATTTTCCCCTCTTATTTAAAACTTCTGCATCATAGGCAGTTTCACCAATGTCCATACTTGAATCAAAATCTGCAGAGGAAAGACATCCTTTGCCAGGAACAAGACTTAAAAGCAACTTCTCATGTCCGATGTTGTTTATAGTTGCATTATATCGAGCAGATGTGATTGCCTGGGGATCTATATCAAAACCAACTGAAAAGGTTGCACCAAACTGCACATAAATATTTGACAAAGTATTTAGCAACACCATGATACAAAGCTATTCCGAAGTTGATAGCATCTAGAAACCTTTTATCAAAGTCATGTACAGTGACGTGAAAAGAAAAAAAACACTATGCATGAGGTTCTGTCAGAAGGAAATCAGATTTAAGTTGTGGACGAAGTTGTTACAGACCATGAACTTAATGGAATCTCCTAGGAAGTAAGAATTTTGATTTTGATTCAGGTCAATTTATCAAGTTATACTTCACAGGATACTTTATTTAGAATTTTATTTTCAAAAAAATCAAGTTGTAGTTCACAGTACCAATGTTTGTGCTTCTCCAACTACTATATTGAATCAGCTAAAGGTGAACATCTTTTCTCTTCCAACTTAGATCCAATACGAGACCAAAACTTCCTCAATCAATCTTCTCAACTTCCACCCACTTGTGAAAAATGCAATTAAAAGGCTAAGGGAAGTAGTTCCCCAGAATTGAAAGAAAGAATCAAGCCCTTAAAATCCCAAAAATGATCCAGCTATAAAAGCAGGAAATAGGAGTTGAAAATTGTTCCGTATCTACTTTGTCACCTTTCCCAACCCCATAGTCTAAATTCAATACATTGTCTTTTGCCACCAGCTATCACCACCCTTTCCAACCTATCATTCCATAATCAAAGGATTTTGTTTGTACCCACATTTCCGCTATTCAAGTTTCAGAAGTTTTGAGGTTCATCGAGCTTTTGGTGTACAACTTTGTTCCATTAAGCATGTTATAACACTAGCATACTCAATTCTTTTGACAGACAGAGTAGCAAGGCCTGGATACAGTGAATAAAGGATCAGTTTTAGGGGGAGCTCTGATTTACAAAGAATTAGTTCGTTAGCAGCTTCAACGGCAATATTTAGAAAGAAAACCAAGTACCTTAAGAGCTGCAATTGCTAGAACACCTGAACCAGTTCCATAGTCCAAGAAGAGTTCACCCCCTCTTATCAAATCACGCAGCAGGAGGAGACACAACTTAGTTGTTGGGTGCTCCCCAGTTCCAAATGCCAAGCCAGGATTTAGAATTATATTTGTTGCTTGAAGATCCTACAATTCAAGCACAAGCTCTTTATACATATACCTACAGATCATAAACATATATACACATATTTTAGACATGTATTAATTATTGCTTATGCAGGAAAGACGACAATGTGCAGACTCAGATTCTTGACCAACAACCAAAAAATTAAGCAAGAAAGAAAAAAGAAAAGACCTCAGCATCACAAGAATATAATAGTGGAAGTTCGATTGAGTATTAACAGAATGCTTTGAACTGTGGGCCTGAGTGTAGAATCAGTTGTATCATGTGAATAGAACAAAGGGAGAGAGAGGTACAATCATACTGGAGGAGTTGTCCATTCAGGCACCACCCAGAGTCCATCAGAAACTTCCACGGGATGAAACGATTCCTGCAATTAATTGATACTTTGAGAGATCTAAATTAACTCAGCTTGTTCACCAGTCACCAAGATGATAACTTGTGCAGCAAATATACACCATGACTAGGTAATAGAAGGATGTCAAATGCTCTGTTAGCTTCCAAATGTGCAGTTGAAATTAAGAGGATACAGGAATCCACCCAGTATGGTAACATCAATTCATTGCATGCAAGCTTTCAATGGACTGGTAAAGAATCAACCCTTCCAGTTCCCTTGTTATGAAGGTAACTCACTAAAACCGGCAAGTCAGGGAGATTTGCCAGGTTACTGAACAATTGGTTAAATGCCAAAGATGATCTAAAGGAACCTTTTAAGAGGAGAACCCTTATTAGATCATCTCCATTCTAACTTATGAGTCCATGTATGATGTTCGTATTATCAAATGACATCAGAAATTTCAGAAATAAGAAAACAAGAAACTTGAGCAATACTAGCCAAGGCATTCTCACTCAAAATGGTATAATTTTACTTTTTCAAGACTACTCATTGTCAGTTCATGCTTTTCAACAAGAAATAGACATGCTAAACAAGACAAACAATTTCCAGTTTCATGTTCATTTTTAATATCGTTGGTATAAACAGAAGATTTGGCAAGTAGCACATTTGACAATTTCCAAGTATTGACTATTGACTCAACTTGATCGCATGCCCATAAAGACCTCAAAGTTGGTAATTGATCACTATCACAAACAACATTTTGCAGGTTCCTATTAAGCATAGGGACAAAAGAAGATTTGAAGCCTTTTCAAACCAGGCCTATCAGTACATCTACTTTGCTAGGCATATATATGCAGGCGGAAGATCAATAAATAATTTATTACGTCACTACACTACTCAATAGTCAATAGAAAAGGAAAGAATGTTGACCTGTGTAGCTTTTATCCAATCAGTGTGGTCATGCATCGCAACTTCAAAACTCGGTTTCTTTTGCAACCCTATAGAATCAGCAGCAAGTGAAATACAGTCTTTCACATCTTTGCATACAGAAAAGATGGAAGTAATGATTATCTGCAAGGTTGGAGAAAGAGAAAAGTTAATAAATAAAAATGAAAAGTTTGATAAGAACCGGTCAAACGGTGTACATCAACTACTGATTCTAACTTAAGACTCAAGATGATCTATTCAACCACATGTGACAGAAAGTTTAAAAGCTCTGAGCACCTCAAACTGAAATTACTAGGAGGAGCAAGTTATGCCTACTAGTTCTGCAACAAGATGCATAACAAAGGATCAATACATGCATTGAGTTGCAAAGAGAAGTAAATTGCAGGCATACAAAAACAGACACAGAACAGAAAATGCCTTTCATGCGTCTTACTTAAAAGCATCAATCATGAATAGAATAATGGACAATCTACCTCATCACCTTTCTCACTGCTTTCTTCTTCATCCACAGTAGTTGAACTGGCTCCAAAACATAAAAGAGCCTCTGAGAGCATATCCTGATAGTAAAACAAAGATTGAAGTTCAAGTTCAATTTGATGTATGTTCTACACAATTTCTGCGATGTATCACATGTCACCGTACAATTAGGGATTAAGCAAGAACCACTAAAGCTCTACATTTTCGTAACACAACAACAGATTACATGGCATTTCCAATCTCTATATTTTCCTAATGTTGTAATATGTACATTTCACGTAGCAAATGCATCCATAGTCTTCAGCTCGAACTACATATAATTAAAAAATAATGAAAAATATATATTATACTACTTCTAAAGGAGTAATGAATGCAGTAATTTTTGGCACTCTGCTGACGCGCTAACTTCAGCGTTCTCGTATGAACTTCCAATAAAGAAAAAGAGAGGAAAAAGCGAAAGTAATAGCCTTCTCGAATTCAACCGTTATCACCATAAGCACACAGCAGTTAAAGGATGAATTTTATAAGCATCGTTGTTACAGATTCACTTATATGTGCACACAAAATACATCAAATCATGAACGAGCAGGAGAAAACAGTAAAATAAAAATGTTCACTTACAGCTACATCCTTTTGACAGCAAATGCGAACAGAAAGGTAAGGAGAAGTGAATGAATCACTAGCTGTAGACTCCGAAGAAGCAGACGATAAGGTGGAAAATTCGGCTACAGTCTGGATGTGCTTCCGATGCTGGTATCTTTCATTTGAAAGCGCAGAATTGGAGTTAGAAAAGTGAATGAACGGAATTAGCCTGTGAACGCGGCGGACTGTGAAAAAACGACTGGTGATGATGCTAGTGTTAGTGCAGGAGAGGTGTTTGACGAAATGACCGCGAAGAGAACTTAATACCATTGTCATGGATTGAATATTTAGCTCTGTGTGTGTTATTTTTGCGCCATATATTTATTTAACCGTGGATGTATCTTCCGGGTACGATTTTAGCAAAGTGAAAGGAAAGCTGATATTTTATTTTAAGTTGAAAAGAAGGCTGCCTTTCTCTTTTTGTCCTTCGAATGAAAACTCTTTTTCCTAAATTGCAAATACCCAATTTAACCCTTTTGTGTATATTTTTTGAAATTTTTTCTTACTAGATATGTTTCAGCGTAAAGGTATGTTGTTACTACTTGATGGGAAAGGGAAGACAGAATTGGCTCTGTAAATTTTTGGAAAACTTTATATGACCATTTAAACATTGCAAATAGATTAACTATTATTCAAAAATTAAAGGGAAAAAGGTCAAAATTGTACCTCTACTGTTTAAAATTATTCACGTTAATACCTCGTTTTACTTTCTGGCTAAAATAATACCTGTCGTTACTAAAGTAGGAGAATTTGTATCTAAATCTAACGGATCTCCTACGTGGCAACCGGGTCCCCCATAATAATGTGCCAGCTAGGGTTTTTTTACCCGCCCACCTTTATAATAACCCGCCCCACCTTTAATTTGTTAATTAGCCTAGTAAAATATTCCCAACCCCGGTCAAAATCTTTCACTTTCATTTACAGAAAAATCTCTCACCTTCTCTCTTCACTGTAAAAATCGTCTTTATCGTGGATGCATACGAAGCTACCTATTTTCGTGTTATAAATAGTAAATCGTCATTTCTTTGGTTTGTTTTTGGTATGGGCGGAAGCATATCGTCTCATTGTTTTGATTTTTTGTTTCTTTGACTAGGATTTTGGCTGATTCATGTAGATATGTATTTTTTTAGTTAGGAGGTGCGTCTGATTTTTGTTGTTTTTATTTGCATGTGGTCTGTTCATACTTGATTTAACCCTAAATTTGTTTTTCTTGTTTTGGTCTTTATTACTGGTGGTTTAGGGTTTGTATTTTGTATTGGAATGATCCATATCTGGTATTTTCTTTTTGTTTCGGTTTAGGGTTTCAATTTTGGTGGTCCTACATATATAGTATTTGACAGAAAAGGGGTCCCCTTTGTGTTGGATCTGTTTCTTTTATGCTCTTATTTTGGGTGTTTGGTTCCCTATTTCTTATACACATGCGTTGAGTTAAGAGACAAGTGGGTCAGAATCTTTTCTTTTTTTTTATATATTTCGTCCCCCATCATCTCTTTGTTTTTTGTAGTTGTGTCTTCATGTATGGCAGCGCACTATTTTTTTTTTATTTATGTATCTTTGTCTTCACTTTATGTGGTTCTTATGTCTTTATTGTATGGTCCACTTTGTCAGCATATTATATAGGTTGTAATATTCCTTTTTGATAAACTTTTTTCTTTCTTATTCTGCAGCTTATATGCAATGGTCTTGTTGGATCTGGTCTTTCATTATGGTGGTGATTGGATATATAATCCACAAGTCTACTGTCTTTGGTTAGTGATCAGTTTAATCTTATTGACTTCTTTGTTGTAAATGAGTATGAGTTAAGTATTAATGTTCATAATATAGTCCATCACATTGTGTCAAACATATTATAACTTGATGTTGCTACTGACTGTAGTTCACATGACAGTGAAGAACATGGTTGTCACTCTTCTGATTCTTCAGATAATTCTGATAGTGAATCTGATTCATTAGAAAGACTGCATACACAAAAAGAGAGGAAGATATCTAATAAGTTGACTGATTATAAGGAGTTACACAAGTCCATGACATTCAAAGACATTCCTGAAGCTAGAAAATACAACTTAAGAGTTGCCCCCAAAAGCTTAGGTGTAGATGTTTAGATGAAGACTACCCCTTTGTCTGTCATATTTCCAAAGAATCTAAAGGTCCTGGTGTTAAATTCAATATTTTAAAGGAAGAACATAAGTGTAATACTGCATATGATAACCACAGGGTAAATGCAAAAACTATGGTTGTTTACTTTAAGAGAGGGCTTCAAGATAATCCTAAGATTAAAATTAAGGAGATGATGGCAAGTGTAAAAATTGCATTTAACATCAATGTTAGTCATTCAAAGTGTAAGATAGCCAAGAGAATGATATTGGAGAAAATGGAGGGTAGTTTTGCAGATGAGTACAACAAGCTTGAGGCTTATGCTAATGAATTAAGGTCTAGTAATCCAGGAACAGATGTGGTGATTAATATTTCAAATTATGCACTTAGTGGGGTACACCAAAGAGGCCTATCTCCTAGCATATTCACATGTTTCAACCAGTGAGAGGAGAACAATTCTGGAAGGTTGAAGCATCTCATGCAATGAAACCACCAGAATTTATTAAGATGGCTGGCAGGCCTAAAGTCAAAAGAACAAGAGAAAAAAATGAAACAGTCAATAGACAAGGTGAATAGATGCACACCAGGAAGGGAAAGATAATGAAGTGTTCCACATGTGGTCAGCCTGGACACAATACTAAGGGTTGTGCAAAGGTGATACTATTTTTTGAAATATTGTCTATTCTATTTACCTATTTACTCTTACCTATTTGTTAAATAGCATTATATGGGAAAGCAACCAATGGCAAATAAGAAAAAGGGCAAGCAAGCAAAGAGGCAAAGATGTTTAACAACTCATGACAGTAATGATGAACAATCCATGTCACCACTTGCTGCAAATATACCAGTTGAGGAGGACATAGAACTTTCAGCACCACTATTCAGTCAAGCAAGTCATTCAAGTCATCTAGTACAAGACACAAACTTTCAGTTTATGCCAACTCCATCAGTGCAAAGGAAACCTCCCAACAACACTGTTCCACCAGATTTTGAGTTTTCTTATTTTGAATCAGATTCTGCCCCAGAAATTAGGCCAAGGAGTTTCTCTAAAGAAAGGACAAGACTGCTTATGAGACAGCAAGGAACCATACCGGCTATAACAAGGACCATAAATTTTGTTGGTGACTCATCAGTGTGAGAAAGAAAGCTATAACAGGAAACCGACTTGAAAAGATGGCCAAGTTGAAGACAAGAAAGGGTAATGGCAAGTCACAAAACTAATGTGACTTGAACTATAGGTGGACATCTTTTTGTGTAGTGGAAATTTTTATGAATTTGAAGTTTAGAAGGCTTGTAATTACTGCTATGATAGTACTGTTGTTATCCTTTGCTGGTTGATGTAATTACTGCTATGACAATACAATTTTTTGTTGGTTGCATTTCTTTTTTGCTGGTTGATTTAATTAAAACAGTTGGTGTTATTAGTTTGTTGTTAATGTTAGTAACAGTTAGTGTTAAATATTTGTTGGTGTTATGAATGTTATGACCGTTGGTGTGGTACATGTTAAAACAGTTGGTATCAATGTTAGTAACAGTTCGTGTTAATTTGTTGTCAATGTTAGTAACAGTTTGTGTTAAATGTTATTAACAACTTGTGTTTCCTTTTCTGTTGTTATCATTTGCTGTCAATGTTAGTAACCTGTTGTTGTGTTAAAATTCTGTTAAATTTGAACAATTTGTGTTAAATTTTAGTAACTTGTTGTTGTGTAAATGTTATTAACAATTTGTGTTAAATTTGAACACATATGGGTGCTATAACAGGATGTGATTAACACCTACTAACCTGCTGATTTTGTGTTACTAATTCGATTAACTATTACTAACTGTTATTAACCGTCATATTCATTTTACTATTTACGATATGTTCTCATTGGGGTTGTAAATTTGTCGAAGACTTTGAGGTAATATGTTCCCACAGAAAACAGAAGCTAAAATTGACTAGTTCAGTCCAAAAAACACAGAAAACAGAAGCTAAAATTCAGTCCAAAAAATAGTTACATGAAAATCTACTTAATTGACTACACAATGATAATTAACTAGTTCCCTACCAAACTAAATAATACATGTCAATTGACTACACAATGATAATTAACTAAACAATCAACTAAACAAGGAAGAATCATAATGAAATCTACTTCATTATCCAGGCAGCAAAGAATCTAACAAACATTGACCAAGAACCAATTATAACCATCATTAGTTGTACAACTCTTTCTTCCAATATTTTGACTTTAGCAGCTTCAAATTTGTTCATGGCTTCCATGTCAATTAATTTTTCTTTCAACTTGTCTCTTTCAATCGTAATGGCATTCAAAGACGACTTCAATTCTCTTATTTCAAGCTGGGAACCATCCGCAGATATTTCATCTTCCTATTCGAAATAACCACATGAATTATTCTTCCAAAGAAACATTTAAAAGATTCAAAAAAATTCAAATCAAAACATCTAGAAAGATTATAAAGATTAGACAAATCCACATCGACACCTTACCTTAGGGCGTGCACATTTGTGAAATTTCCTACCGGGGTTATAGGGAGTGGTTGATGTGAAATGGTTGGCAATAATACCACATCGACACATTATCTGAAAAGAAGTACTGCTCTGCGACATTGAATCTCCCCTGAGAGGATAGAGTCGAGCAAAGGAGAAGAAAGAGAAGTTGGGGAATTTGTGCTTGAACCATATTTCTATTCGACTGAAATTGTTATGAGGGGGGTTATTATAAAGTGGGGCGGGTTATAAAAAAGGTGGGCGGGTAAAAAAACTCCTAGTTGGCACATTATTATGGGGGTCCCGGTTCCACGTAGGAGGTCCGTTAGATTTAGGTACAAATTCTCCTACTTTAATAACGGCAGGTATTATTTTAGCTGGAAAGTAGAACGGGGTATTAACGTGGCAAATTTCAATAGTAGAGGTACAATTTTGACCTTTTTTCCAAAATTAAATAATCGAGTATGTGTGTACTTTTGTTATAACTAGTCGAAAAGAAGAGAACAACAACATAGAGAGTTCTATTCTTAAAACCCGTCATCTAAAATAACTCTCACACTCCCCAAACTAACTTCATCCGTCACCTTCCCGTGTAAATCAATTATACTGCCGATGAAATGAACATATCCATAATCCCCCTAAACCACCAGACATTCATGAGGGGGGGAAATCCCAACTACCTGAGAATTCACCAATCTCCTACAATGACAAATTAATTAGGGGATAGATAGACATGTATATTATCATTGACACCGCCGAACCCTCTTCCAATACCCTACCACCAAATACCTCTTACATGCCACCAAAAGACCCCTCAACTTCGAAAGAAAAAAGAATCACCATTTCTCAAGAAAATAGAGTCTGCATGTGTTTGCCTTGGAAATATTCTATAATCATCAAACTTCAAGTTAAACGAATACTCCACCAAATTCTTAAGAAAAAGGTTCAAGAGTTGTGGAAGGTAAAAGAGAATTTACCTCTTATTGACCTAGGATTCAACTACTATATAGCAAAATTACAACAAAAGAAATGTAACGACCCGACCGGTTATTTTTTTTCTAGAACCCATGCCCCTAAATAAGACTTCTTGTATTTGCTTTTATTGATTTACGAATTGCGAGGATGATTGGTTCGGTATTTGAAAGAGTTTGGATTGAAATCGGAACACTTGGTTCTTAAGGTTGGTTTAAAAGGCTAAGTTTAACTTCGGTCAACATTTTGAGTAAACAACCTCGGAATCGGGGTTTGATAATTCCAATAGGTTTGTATGATGATTTCGGACTTGGGTGTATGTCCGTAATGGGTTTCCGATAACCCGGGAGCGATTTGGCGCCAAATAGTAAAAATTGGATTCTTGAAGGTTTTGAAGTTTTATAATTGTGGTTTGGAACATGTTTTAGTGAAATCGAGGTCCAAATAGAATTCTGATACCAGGAATAGTTCCGTAATGTCATTTAAGACTCGCACGCAAAATTTGGTATCATTCCGAGTAGTATAAGTATGTTTCAGCACGTTGGAAGTAGGATGAAGAACTTAAAGTTCATAAGTTTGATTCAATTGGTTTTAGGGTGTGATTCTTAGTTTTTGATGTTATTTCAGTGTTTCGATCGCGCGAGCAAGTTTGTATAGTGTTGTTGGACTTGTGTGAGTATTAGGAGTGGAGCCCCAAGGGCTCGGGTGAGTTTAAGACGTGTGGGAGAGGTTGGAAAACACACCAGATTTTTGGTGTTCTTGGCATCTGTTGCAGGTCTCGCAAATGCGAGAAAAGGTTCGCATTTGCGAATCTCTCAATTCCAATGTAGGCTTTGTATTTGCAAATGGAGCCCCCAGGCAGTGTTCGCATTTGCGACACATGCGCTACATTTGCGATCCAAGCAGAAGCCGCAATTGCGACCATTTTGTTGCATTTGTGAACCCCACCTCCCAGGCCCAGGCTTCGCATTTGCGAGTATTTTGTCTCATTTGCGACATCAGAGGCCTGGACACAACTTTTAAAAACAGGACTTAGGCCATTTATTTTATTTCACTTCTACACTTAGGCGATTTTTAGAGCTCTTGGAATGAGGCTTTCACCTAACACTTTGAGGTAAGTAATTCCTATACAACATGAGTTAAATACATAGATTATGGGTAGATTAACATGCAAAAATTAGTAAAAATTATGGGTTTAGAGTAAAACCTAGGGTTTTGATAAAAACAAGATCTAACCACGAAAGTTGTTATGAAATCTAGTAAAAGTCACATATTCTTGATCCTAAGGTTATGGGTAACGGTTTTCTTCAAATATTTCCAAAATCCGAGCATGTGGTCCGGGGGTGAATTTTAGGAATCTTGCAAATTAGTTTGTGTAATCACTTAAATGGTGGAATTATGAACTTTTGAGCATAGATTGATTAGTTTATGTAATGTTTGGCTAGTTTCGAGTTGTTGGGCGTCACATTTGGAGGTTTGAGCGCGTTCTTGAATTGGGAAGTAGGCTTTGACACGAGGTAAGTCTCCTTTCTAACCTTGTAATACGAAATTATCCACATAGGCAAAATAATTAAGTATGTGTTACTAATTGTGGGGGCTACGTACGCACGAGGTGACGAGAGTCCGTGCGTAGCTACTATTTTGCTAAGTTCGGGTAGTCTAGGACCCAAAAGCATGCTTTACTTGTCATACTTGATATCTCATTGTCAAACCAAAATGCTTAATTTATATTGAACTTGGAGAATGAGTTTTTAAAAAGTTAAGCCTCATTTTCTTGACTGTCAAAGGAAAGTTGACATCTTCTTGGGTAATTGCTTTCTTGATAAATTCTTGATTGATTATTTGATGTGCTTATTTGTATTTGACCGCGTCGCATGTATTATTCTCAAGCGGGGTAATAGATGCATCTATGGTTTGCGTCGTTCGACCCTCCGGCAGTGTACATTTTATTATTTTGTTGGATCAGGTCGTACGTCTTCGGCATTATATGCGCATGATATTTGCTCGGCACTTTTCTGTGATTTTGAAATGCTTTAAATGCCTTAGAATATAAATTGTCAACTGAAATGATAGAAATTGAAATATATATATATATATATATATATATATATTTATTTATGGAAAGACTAGTCACTTCATGCTTTTATCTGCTAGTTAGTCTTGATATCCATGCTTAGCTTCATACTTAAATATATTGTTTGGCCCTAATAAGTGTCAAGTCGACCCCTTGTCACTACTTCTTCGAGGTTGACTGGACACTTACTGGGTACATATTGTTTATGTACTCATACTACTCTTCTGGACTTAATTGTACAGGATCTGAGGCAGGTGCATCTAGCTACTCGTCCGGTGCGCGTTCCTGATATTTGACCGAGATTCCACGGTGAGTTGCTCCCTTCTGAGGTCGTTCAGAAGCGTGTTGGAGTCTCTCTTTTTGTTATTTACTGTTTATTCTGTTTCAGACCGTAGGATAGTACATTCTTTTTTATATTCTACTAGATGCCCACATACTTGTGACACTAGTTCCTGGCACACACATTGGTAGACTATTCTTTTGGGTTGTAATCATTTGATTATGACTTCTTTTGGTCATTTCGGTTTAAATTCCCTTAATTATTCATTGTTTATCGAATTTTATAAAAATTAAGTTAAGTAAGTGGGGATGAAAGTTTGGTAGAATAAATGGAACCCATTATTTTATTAGTGTTGGCTTGCCTAACATCGGCGTTGGGCACCATCGCGGCTTAATATGGAAATTGGGTCGTGACAACATGGTATCAGAGCACTAGTTTCACATAGGTCTCACAAGTAATGGGCAAACCTAATAGAGTCTTGCGGATCGGTATGGAGACGTATGTACTTATCTTCCGGGAGGTTATAGGGTGTTAGGAAACTACTCTTATTTCATCTTCTATCATGTAGTTGATAGTATACTAAATTTCCTCCTTCTATTCTTTCATAGATGGTGAGGACGCGTACGGGTGACGTTCCAGGCCCGGGAGAAGCTGCTCCTCCTGTTTCTATAGGCGGGGGAGGGCACCGGCCCGAGGTAGGGGACGAGGGCGTCCCAGAGTTGCCACAGTTGCACCACCAGTGGATCCAGCAGAGGATCCTATTGTTGAGAAACAAGGCGAGGTGCCCGCAGCAGAGCCTGCCCCGACAGATTTCATGACAGCGCCACGCTTTCAGGAGATCATGGGTTGTATGATGCGGTTCATGGATACTATGACTCAGGTTGGTTTATTTCCAACAGACCCGGCCACATCTCAGGCAGGAGGGAGAGCATAGACCCCTACTTCCCAGGCCCTAGGACATGCAGTTGCGGTATATCAAACTACGGGTGCACTACCAACGGATGGGACCCAGCCAGTTGCAACGATAGCACCTGAGCCCAGACCAGTTGCGGACGGCGATCCTCAGAAGCTATTGGACAGATGGACCAGGATACACTAGAGGTGTTTATCGGGCGGGCTGGGACGGGCTGGACACAAAAAATGTCAGTCAGTTCGGTTTCGGGGCGGGTTGTTATCGGGCTGGGGTTAATGGGCTGGTGGCGGGCTGGGATTTTTCGGGTTCTATAGGGCCCGTACGGGTTCGGTCTTAACGAGCTCAGGCGGGTCGGGATTTTATATATATATATATATATATATATTAAATTAAGTAACGGGCTGAACCGGGTTGTAGCCCGTTAAGGGCTTAGCGGGTTCGGTGACCCGTTAAAAAAATTGGACATTACAAATTCGCCCCCTGCCCAACCCGTCCTAACCCGCCCTATTATCTACAGTAACGGGCTGACCCGGTTGAACCGGGTTGTTAGCGGGTCAGCCCGGCCCGATTAACACCTCTAGGATACACCCTCCTGTCTACGGAGGTTAGCCTCATGAGGATGCTCAGGATTTCATTGATAGGTGCAGGGACAGACTGCACAACATGAGGATATTGGAGTCCCATGGGGTTGACTTCACTACTTTCCAACTTGAGGGTAGGGTTTGTAGATGGTGGCAGTCTTATGTTCTTGGCAGGCCAGCGGGTTCTCCTCCTATTACCTAGGAGCAGTTCACTCAGATTTTCTTGGACAGGTATATCCCACCCTCCGAGAGGGAAGAGCTGCGGTACCAGTTTGAGCAGATTGAGCGGGGTCAAATATCAGTGACCGACTACGAGGCGAGGTTTTGTGAGTTGTCTCTTCATGCACTCATAATACTTCCTACTAACATAAAGAGAGTGTGGAGGTTTGTTGCGGGGTTGCACTTTGGTATTAGGGCCAACATGGCCCGAGAGGTTGAGATGGGGACTCCTTTTCAGCTTGTAGTGGAGATTGCTCGTAGGATTTAGGGGTACCATCTGAGGAGTAGAGAGTAGGGGAAAAAGGACAAGAGGGCTCGATATTCTAGAGAGTTTAGAGGTGCCCCGGCTAGGGGCAGAGGTCGGTTTGGGAGGGGTCAGCCCAGCAGGACCTCATATTCAGCACCCCCACCACCTCCTAGAGGTGCTCCAGTGAGGCCTTATTTTAGTGCGATGTCGGAGAGTTCTTATCGCCCACCAGCCATTCAGGGTTCCTCGGGAGGGTATTCAAGTCATCAGGGTTCTTCTAGTGCTTATTTTAGTGACATGCCAGAGAGTTCATATCGTCCCCCAGCCATTCAGGGTTCCTCTAGTGGGTATTCCGGCCATCAAGGCCAGTTTTCAGGGCAGCAGTCTATGGTGCTGAGAGGTTGTTATGAGTGTGGGGATCTGGGTCACATGAAGAGGACTTGACCCAAGCTTCGAGGAAAGGCATTCCTGCAGATTCATTAGCCTATGATTATAGCACCGGCGGTGCGGCCACCCAGAGGTGGAGGACAGGTTGGTAGGGTCCGTCCTAGAGGTGGAGGCCATGCAGGGGGCGTTTAACCAGCTACCGTTCAGTCAGGTGGAGGCTAGCCAACCAGCACTCCAGCCAGATTTTATGCTTTTCCGGCCAGACTAGATGCATTGGTCTCAGATGTCGTCATCATAGGTATTATTTCTGTCAGCGGTAGGGATGCTTCAATCTTATTTGATTCAGGGTCTACCTATTCATATATATCATCTTTGTTTGCTCATTTCCTGGATATCCCTTGTGAGTCTTTGGGCACTCCTGTTTATGTGTCCACTCCTATGGGCGATTCTCTGGTTGTGGATCAGATCTATCGGTTATGTGTGGTCACCTTCTTTGGTTTCGAGACTAGAGCGGACCTCCTGTTACTTGATATGAACGACATTGAGGTCATCCTGGGAATGGACTGGTTTTTTTCCTTATCACTCCATCCTAGATTTCTATGTCAAGACTGTTACTTTAGCCATGCCTGATTGGCCGAGATTGAAGTGGATGGGTTCCTTAGTTAGTGCAGCTAGTCGGGTTATTTCTTTTCTGTAGGCTCGACATATGGTCGAGAAGGGTTGTTTGGATTATCTAGCTTGTGTACGGGACACCAGCGTAGAGTCTCAAACGATTGATTCAGTGCCAGTGGTCCGGGAGTTCGCCGATGTGTTTCTTTTTTACCTTCCAGGCATGCCGCCAGATCATGATATTGATTTTTGCATTGACTTGGCTCCAGGCACCTAGCCTATATATATTCCACCGTACCGTATGGATCCGAAAGAATTGAAAGAGTTAAAAGAACAACTTGAGGAGTTGCTAGCTAAGGGGTTTATCAGACCGAGTGTATCACCTTGGGGTTCCCCAATGTTGTTTGTGAAGAAGAAAGATGAGACTATGCGGATGTGTATTGACTACCACCAGTTGAACAAAGTTACCATCAAGAACAAATACCCGTTGTCGCGCATCGATGATTTGTTTGACCAGTTGCAGGGTGCTAGGGTATTTTCTAAGATTGATTTGAGATCGGGGTACCATCAGCTGAAGATTCGGGACTCAGATGTCCCGAAGACTACCTTCCATACTAGATATGGTCATTATGAGTTTCTTGTGATGTCCTTTGGCTTGATTAATGCCCCAGCGGCATTTATGGATTTTATGAACAGGGTGTTCAAAACTTATATTTATTCCTTTGTTATTGTCTTCATTGATGACATCTTGATCTACTCACGTAGCCTGGGGGAGAACGAGCAGCATTTGAGAGTAGTGCTCCAGACTTTGCGGGAATAGAAGTTGTATGCTAAGTTCTCCAAGTGTGAGTTTTGGTTAGATTCTGTGGCGTTCTTGGGGCATGTTGTCACGACTCGAATTACCCTCTGAACGGTCTCATGACGGAACCTAGTCTCTACGACTAGGTAAGCCTAAAACATGCGGAGAAACAAAAGCAATATAATAATTGAAATAGAAAAGAAGGAGAAGACACGTAACACAGCCGCTCGGCATGTACAATTTCACTTCCCAAAACCCGGAATGTCACAACAGTCACAAGCTCTGTACTAAATATAGTTCTATACAATGAAATAGTAGAAAAATGCGTAAGTATACTAGAGTAGAAGAGGACTCGTGGGATTCTGCGGACGCGGCAGAATTACCTCGCGGTCTCCTCAAGTTGTTAAGTGACTCCTGGCCACGAAACTGGGTGCTGGTACCTGGATCTACACAAGAAAAACATGTGCAGGAAAGGGCATGAGTACACCACAAATTGGTACCCAGTAAGTGCCAAGCCTAACCCCAGTCAGGTAGTGACGAGGTCAGGTTAAGGCTCTACTGGATGTTTATAGTAAAAACAGTTTAAAATTGAACAGAGAGAGATAATAAGCTAAGGCAAAACAGTAGAAACAATAAGCTAAAAGAAAATAGCAACAGGGAGCCCTCGGCTCAGCATAACGTATCTCACAGTAATAAATATGCCATGCAGTACAGGGGGAAAGCTCCCGGAATCTCGTCCGTAGTCCCAATTTAAATATGCAATGCAGTACAATGGGGAAAGCTCCCAGAATCTCGTATATAGTCCCAATTTAAATATGCAATGCAGTACAGGGGGAAAGCTCTCGGAATCTCGTTCGTAGTCCCAATTTAAATATGAAATGCAAATGAATACCGGATACAGTTTATTTAAACGGTTCAGGAAGAATCACAGGCAAATACGGATAAAACTACCTAAACGTGGTGCAAATAGTAACAATTAGGGTAAACTCAAGTAAAACAGGTAGGCATGCTTATTCCTAAGCTAAACTACACAGTTAGTACATGAAATAATGAAATAGGGATAAAATGATTTATGTCATGAAAGGAAAAATGGAGTTTTAGCAACAATAGCCCGTGTACGCACACATCACCTCACGTGCACGGCGCCCATATAATAAAAGCAGTATCAAAACAACCTAAGGGGAAGTCCCCAACACAGTGTTATGCAATCCACTTACCTCGACCGTGCTAATCAATTCAAAATCACGTTGCCATGAGTATCCGACTCCGAATGGCCCAAATCTATTCAATTCGATTGCATAATGTAAATATCACTTTAAGGAAATTGCTCTAGATTAATGATATACAAGTGAATTAAGGTTAGAAATCGTTACCTATGAAGCTCCTCTTCAAAACCCACTGAAAATCGCCACAACCCGAGTTCTAAAACATTTTAGGAGATATGAATTTCAAACCCTCATATTTTTGTATAAACAGCCCAGGGATTCTGCACCTGCGACTCTTGGACCGTACCTGCGGTGCCTCACCTGCGGAAAATCCATCGAAGTTGCGAAAACTCACTTAACAAGTCTGGGGTCGCACCTGCGGTCAATTGGCCGCATCTGCGGTCCCGCACCTGCGGAACCCAGACCGCACTTGCGACCACTGGCAACCCCTGACCAAATTCCGCATCTGCGAACCCAACCTTCGCACCTGCGTTTCCGAACCTACGGTTCCCCGTTCGCAGGTGCGAGACACCAGAACCAACAATGGTTCAGTTGTGTTACAAGTTCCAAAATCACCCGTTGAGCATCTGAAACATCCCCGAGGCCCCCGGACCCCAACCAAACTTACCAACCAGTACTAATACTTCATTCAAACTTAGTCTAGCCTTCAAAACACATCCCATAACATCAAAATCACCAATTATGCATGGATTCAAGCCTAAGAACTTATGAAATTTCTAAATTCCACAATCGATGCTGAAATACGTCAAATAGTCCGAATGACCTCAAATTTTGCGCACATGTCAAAAATGACACTACGAACCTACAGCCACTCTCGGAATTCCATTCCGAGCCCGATATCGAAATTTTACCTATCGACCGAAATCGCCGAAATTCCAACTTCCGACAATTCAAGCCTAAACCTACTACAGACTTCAAAAACACATTTCAAACGTGCTCCTAATCCCGAAATCACCCAACTGAGCTAACGTAGTCGACAGAATCTATTCCGAATGCGTCTTCACACAGTTCCAACTACGGTCCGATTTCTAAAGCTTAAACTCACATATAAGGACTATGTGTCCAAGAACTCTCCAAAAATTCACAACTCAACATTCCGACAAGTCCCAAAAGCAGAAATAGACACGGGAAAAGTAGTTATTGGGGAATTGGGGCGCTAACTCTCAAAATGACCGACCGGGTCGTTACACATGTTGTATCAGGAGAGGGTATTAAGGTGGATCCCAAGAAGATTGAGGCAGTTCAGAGTTGGCCCGTCCTACTTCAACGACCGAGATAAAGAGTTTCTTGGGATTGGTAGGTTATTATCGCTGGTTTGTAAAGGGCTTTTCATCCATTGTATCACCTCTGACTAGATTGACCCAAAAAGGTTCCATGTTCCGATGGTCCGACGAGAGTGAGGCGAGCTTTCAAAAGCTTAAGACAGCTTTGACCACATCACCAGTTCTAGTGTTGCCTTCCGGTTCGGGGATGTATACAGTTTATTTTGATTCCTCACGCGTTAGCTTGGGATGTGTATTGATGCAGGAGGGACAAGTTATTGCATATTCTTCACGCCAGCTGAAGATTCATGAGAAGAACTACCTCGTGCATGATTTGGAGCAATTGTCCATGCTCATAAGATTTGGTGGCACTACTTGTATGGAGTGTCTTGTGAGGTTTATACAGACCACCGCAGTTTGCAGCACTTGTTCAAGCAGAGGAATCTTAATTTGAGACAGTGTAGATGGCGTGAGTTAGTTAAGGACTATGACATCACCATTCTTTATCATCCGGGAAAAGAAATGTGGTCGCAGATGCCTTAAGCAGGAAGGCGGAGAGTGTGGGTAGCCTAACATTCATTTCAGTGGAGGAGATATCACTAGATTTGGACATTCAGTCCTTGGCTAATAGACTTGTGAGGCTGGACATTTCAGAGCATAGTCGGGTTCTTGCATGTGTTGTTGCTCAGTCTTTATTATTGGGACAGATCAAGGCTCGGCGGTTTGATGATCCGCATTTGGCAGTTTTCAGAGAGACGGTAATATAGGGTGGTGCCTAGGAGGTTTCTATTGGCGAGGATGGTGTTCTGCGACTTCAGGGTCGCCTATGTGATCATAATGTTGATGTCCTGAGGTAGAGGATTCTAGAGGAGGCACATAGTTCACGGTATTCTATTCAACCAGGTGTTACGAAGATGTATCGTGACCTGAGGCAACATTATTGGTGGCAGCGGATGAAGAAAGACATAGTGGAATATGTAGCAAGGTGCTTAAATTGCCAGCAAGTTAAGTATGAGCACCAGAGGCCAGGAGGCCTACTCCAGCAGATGACTATATCTGAGTGGAAATGGGAATGCATCACTATGGACTTCGTAGTTGGGTTGCCATGGACTTTGCGGAAGTTCGATGCAGTATGGGTTATTATTGACAAGTTGACCAAGTCGGCACACTTCATTCCAGTAGCCACTACTTACACTTCAGAGAGGTTGGCCAAGATCTACATTCGGGAGATATTTTGACTGCACGGTGTGCCTGTGTCCATCATATCAGATAGAGGTCCTCAGTTCACCTCGCATTTCTGGAGAGCCATACAGGGTGAGTTGGGCAACCGTGTAGAGCTCAGCACAACATTCCATCCTCAGACCGACGGGCAGTCGGAGCAGACATTTCAGATATTGGAGGACATGCTCGGAGCATGTGTGATTGCCTTTGGAGGGCAGTGGGATCAGTTCTTGCACTTGGTTGAGTTTGCTTACAACAGTTATCAGTCCAGTATCGAGATGGCTCCATTTGAGGCTTTGTATGGTCGGCGATGTCGTTCTCCCATCGGGTGGTTTGAGCCTGGCGAGGCTAAGTTATACGGTACTGATCTGGTAAAGGATGCCTTGGAAAAGGTAAGGTTGATTAAGGAGAGACTTCGCACAGCACAGTCCAGACAGAAGAGTTACGCGGATCAGAAGACGCGTGATATATCATTTATGGTCGGCGAGAAGGTCCTCTTGAAAGTCTCGCTGATGAAGGGCATTATGAGATTTGGGAAGAAAGTCAAGTTGAGGCCAAGGTTTATAGGTCTGTTTGAGGTGCTGAGGAGAGTTGGGGAGGTTTCTTATGAGCTTGATTTACCTCCCAGTTTATCATGGGTTCATCCAGTTTTTCACGAATCTATGCTCCGGAGGTACCACGTTGACTTATCTCATGTGTTAGACTTTAGTACCATTCATCTATATAAGAGATTGGGCTACGAGGAAGAGCCTATTGTCATTGTTGATAGACAGGATCGCCAGTTGAGATCTAAGAGAGTTTTCGCAGTGGAGGGGCCAATCAGTCGAGGAGGCGACTTGGGATCCCTAGGAGGACATGCGGATCAGATATCTGCACTTGTTCAACACTCTAGGTATCACTACTAAAAATTCGGGGAAAAACGACCACAAAAAGCGACAAAAGTTGGTCCCTAAACAGTGAAAAGCGACCAAAATGTGTCCAAACAGGCTTGGTTGCTATTTTGTCGGTCCCTTTACCATAGAGACCAAAGTTGGTCGCTAATTAGCGACCAACTTTGGTCTCTATGTTAAATTGACCAAATATTCCGGGTATCAAAAAAAAAGACCAACTTTGGTCGCTTTATTATTTTAATAATATAAATTTAGCGACCAAAGTTGGTCTCTATATTTAAATTACAATATTTATTTATTTATTATTATACAAAATATAGCGACCAACTTTGGTCTGTAAATAAAATAAAATATTTTAAAATCTGGAAAATAGCGACCAAAGTTGGTCGCTTTTTTATTAATTTATTTAATTTGTTTTAAATAAAAGCGACCACAATTGGTCGTTAATTTCCAGAAAAAATAATTTTTTTAATAATTTATTTAATTTGTTTTAAACCAAAGCGACCACAAGTGGACGCTAACTTCCAGGAAAAATATTTTTTTTAATAACATAGCGACCAAAGTTGGTCGCTATTCTGGAAATCCTAGTTCAATAGCGACCAACTTTGGTCGCTTTTCTGGGTTTTGTTTTGGCAAAAACTGCCTATTTTGGCAGCCACACCACCTGCCAGCATACCAAATCCTATTACAACAACAACAATACTAATACAACAACAATACGAACTAACAACACAACAACAACAACATTAAAACCAATATTTAAACCAACATTAAAAACCAACAATGTATAAAGTTCAATATAACTAACACATTTAACTAACAAAACTAAGTTAACACTTATTACAAGCCCATTCCAAAACGGACCAAAGTTCTATTGTCTAGTTCAAAGTATATAAAAGTACTCAATGATTGTTTCATTCTATATCATTATCATCACCGTCTGATGAATCTTCATTATCAAGACGGTAATGAGAAGGGTCATTTCGTGGTGGACGAGAAGAACGATCACAGGGAGGACGGGAGGAACTAACACGGGGAGGACGGAAGGAACGTTGACGTTGAAGTTGAGCCTCTGGCGATGACTCGCGAGACCGGGGAATCGGAAAAGCTCCAGAAGCTAGGAGAGATTTAAGCTGAGCTTGCATGCCTTGGTACTGAGCTTGCATGCTAACGTACTGAGCATCTCTAAGCCTTTCTCGTTCCTTGGATGCTTCTAGCTCGCTTGTGAGCTTTGTCACAGTCTCCCGCATAGTGGAGAGGCTCTCCTCAACAAGTTGCTCGGCTTGCGAGGAAGTTCCTATTCCTTGCATTCCACAGTGATAGCGGTGGAACTTATTAATAGGAAGCCCGTATACCTTCCCATATTTTGCACCGCCAGCCGCCTGCATCCATAGTCTTTCTGCATCCTCCTCCGAAATATGGATTGGCTCGCCCGACTCATTAGGTGGCTGACTGCGTATGAATTCCTCCATGTCAGCTCTGAAGCGATCCTATAAGAATTTTTTTATTTAATTAGTATTTGAAAGATTATATTAGAGTATATCAGAATACTTAATGAAAAGAGAAAACTTACATGTACAGTCGATGATCGGTCGTCGACCCACCTTTCTGGATCAGTCTCTTTCTTTTTCTTGACAATATGAGTCTCCTTGAATAACTCATCTTGCTTCATTGGACGACCCAACTTCTTTTCCTGAAAATTCATAAATTATAGTTAATAAACAGAATAGATATACTTTGAAAATTAAAATAAATGAATAAATTACGTACTAATCTTCTTTTTATAGTCCCTTGGCTGATCGCACCTCCGGTGTGCAAGGAGCCTCCCTTCTCGGATGCGCGAGCTTTCTTTACTTTTTCTCTCTTCTAAAAGAACTCTGCGGTAAGCCACTTCCTTTGCAAATCCCTCCAATAATCTTCAAGCAACCAGTTAGGCTTCTGGTTGTACAGTCTAGCGTTGGAGAAATTATGCGACAACCGCTTCCGATCCTTAAGATTAAAATTACGCGCCACCTCCGTGCTATAGCGGTGTTCCCATACACACTTGCTCTATATTTCAAAAGTTAAATATTGTATGAAAATATCATAAATATAAATAATTATAAAGCTTAAAAGAAAATTTATACCTTAAATTCATTGAAAATTTGCTCCTTCAGCGAGAATGGGAATTCGCTCCAACTCGTATAAGGGGCATCATAAAGCTTTTTGGTGGCGTTGGTGATTATCCTCGTAGTAGTGTTACTCGGGATGAACCTGCAATTTAACAAAAAAAAAACATTAATATATTAGTACAAACTGTACAAAACAATAAACGTAAAAAAATCAAGTTACTCTTACCCATCACCCTCAGGGACTATGATGATCCTGCCATACTGATCACGATGCACCTCCTCGTCATCATCAACATCATCGCCGGAATCATGTACATTAGATGCATTGTGGAAGGTGTAGGGAGTCAGAGCTAGTATCTCACAGGCGAAGGCTTGCAAGAGATGGAGTCACTGATGAAGATGGTTGTGATCCCTATGACTGCGACATCGCGGGATCGACCGGAAGCTGTTGTGATACTGATGCCTCTGACCCCCGTGGTTGTGGCACCAGTGGTTGTGACCCACGTGGTTGTGACCCCCGTGGCTGTGACCCGGATGGATGTGAGCCATGTTCTCGTGAGGCAGCTGGACTGTATGATGTACGTACAGTCCTGGGGTCCTGTGTTGAAAGACCCAGTGTCTGCACAAAGATGTAGTTGGGTTGGTGATGCTGTGGAGCCTCATAATATCCATCGGGTGGAGGATAATACATAGGCGGCGCCTGTGTAGAGGGTGGAAAAGAGGGAGGATAAGAGGGAGGAGTATCTTCTACTCTCCTCTTTCCCTTCTTAGCCTTTCCTTTACCCCGAGAACCCGTAGGGTCATCGTTACCTCGACCCTTGCATGTCATCTGCATAAAAATTACATATTTAGATTGAAACATATAATAAAGCAGCTATAAAATGAGAAGTAGTAAAGAAACCAA